>CM022298.1:356703751-356773564 GCA_011799875.1 Thinopyrum elongatum | reverse complement strand
CTCCCACCACCTTTACCACCATCTACACGTCAGTATCTCAGCAACCTTCAAGCGGAAGCCTGGCAAGGGTGTCGGCCAAACCTGACAACCATGCCACGACGCTAATCCAGTTATCGCCTATCTGAGGCTGAAACCGCAGGCGAAGTCCAGTCGAAGTTTCCATTAGGCCCCAAACGATGTGTGCAGGTTCCCAAGCCCACTCCCGGATGCGAATTACGCTTGCGTTACACCATGCACTATGCATAGTCTGTCCAAGCCCACCAGTACCAGGTGCCACTTGGTCGAAACATAGCACAGACTACAAAACACCAGAAATAGTTGCAACTAATGTACAGAGATCAAGGCGATGAAAAGCTGAGAGAGTCAATAAGGATCTCCCCAATGGTGGTGTAGCTGATAAGTCTCCACGTATCTATAATTTATGAAGGTATTCATGCCATGTACAACAATTTTATATGGTTTTGGTATGATTGGATGGAATACCGACTGACGTGTGTCAGCAGAACTACCGTGGTGTTGTTTTTTGTGCAGAATAAAAGTTTCTCCAACTGTGAACGAATTTTTGATGATTTTTTTTGATTTAACAAAAGAGGCACTTAGGGAAGCTTCTGTGGGAGGGCAGAGAAGAGCCATGAGGTGGGCACAACCCACAGGGCACGCCAGAGGGGCCTGGCATTTGCCCCGGGGGTTGTGGTTCACCTCGAGGCCCATCTTCGCGTGGAAACCGATGCCAACAAAAGTCCTATTAAATAGAGAAACATCAGAAATAACCCTAGACAAAAGTTCCCCGCCGCAAGCCTCGGTAGCATGAAAAAAACCAATTTAGAACCCCGTTCGGCACCCTGCCAGAGGGGGAAATCATCACCGGCCCCGGCCAATCTTCATCATCCAGGCGGCAACATGATGAGGAGGGAGAGTCCACCCTGGGGGCTGAGGGTTTGTACTAGTGAGCTATGCTATTAATCTCTCTTCATCTCGTTTGTCTGAGATGGCACGACTCTTGATGTATTGAGTGCTTTCTTAATATAGTTGGTCATATGGTGTTCCCCTCTCTCTCTTGTTGTGATGAATGATTTTTCCCTTTGAGATTTCATTTTATCGGATTATACTTTTATGGATTTGAGAGCACGTGATCTATGCTTGGCACTACAACTCGCGGATTAACGAGGTGACATTGGGTAATAGATGCATAGGGGTTGATGCACTTTTCGCCTTGTTCTTCGGTGGTGGAAATCTCGGGGCACCTCTTTGAGGTTCTTTATGTTGGATTGAGTATTATGACTCTGAAATTGTTGATGCACACGCTATCATCAACTCACGGATATCGCAGTGACATTAGAGTATCTAGCGGGAATTCGAGTTGGTTGAGTTGGTATCATATGGTGTGCTTTTAGTAC
The DNA here is from genome assembly GCA_011799875.1 of Thinopyrum elongatum. Classification (NCBI taxonomy): domain Eukaryota; kingdom Viridiplantae; phylum Streptophyta; class Magnoliopsida; order Poales; family Poaceae; genus Thinopyrum; species Thinopyrum elongatum. The sequence continues at coordinate 356,772,167 of CM022298.1, read as the reverse complement.
GAACTCTTGTGTAGATCGATCGGAAAGAAAGAATAGCTGGTGCTGTTTTAGTACGAAACTCTAGGATAGATTGATCGGAAAGAATAGCTCTTGAGGGTGGGTTTCGTTACCCTACAAAAAATTTCTGATTATGTTCGCTCGATAGAGCGAATTGGAGTGGATTCTTCATGTGCCCCAACATTAGGAGGGATGGTTATCATGATCCATAGGATTAGCATTGTTGAGAGATGGCCACTAGCGAAAGTACGCCCCTAGGCACCATTTAAGCCATTGCAATAATATTGTGCTCTCCGTTTTATCAATGCTACACGCTGTGTTTATTGTCCCTATCACAAAAATCAATACTTACTATCATTACTACGCTTGTATCACCTGTCTTTGCTGTGTGTTGTGAAATAGTGCACTATACAAAGTACCATGTATTGGTGTATTAGGGACACAAGAGAATTTTTATATTTGATTTTGCAGGGTTGTTTGAGAGAGAGAGAGACCATCTGATCCTACGCCTCCATGATTGATAAAACCTAGGTTCATCGACTTGAGGAAGGAAATTTGCTTGGTTATACAAATCTGCGCTTGGAGGACCCTAACACGAGTGCTAAAGAACAAGTTGTGTTAGTGGACATCAAGTCTTTTTTGGGCGCCGTGCCGAGGAGGTGAGTGCGCTTGAAGGTATACTTTAGAATCTTGCAACAAATCTTTTAGTTTTGTTTATCACGTAGTTTGGTTTAAAAAGAAAACTACAAAAAAATGGAATTGAGGTTGCACATATTGTTCCATCTTATATGTTTTCGTGGAAAATGATGGATAGGAAAATTGTGTCAATTGGATAGAAGAAGAATTCAATAAAATGTTTGGCATAAAATCTTTGAATGATGAGCATGGTTGCAATGTTGCTAGCATGAATTCTTTGAATATCCATGATGCTAATGATATGCAAAGCCATAAGCTTGGGGATGCTATGTTTGATGAAGATGATATTTTTAGTCCCCCAAGTTTTGATGAGAAAATTTATTATGATGAAAGCATGCCTCCTATTTATGATGATTATGGTGATGACATGTATGCTATAAAGAGTAATGATATCCGTGAAACTTGTCATCATGATTTTAATGCTCAATATGATTATGCCAATCAAGAATCACATGATAGCTATTTTGTTGAGTTTGCTCCCACTACTATTCATGAGAATAAATTTGCTTATGTGGAGAGTAATAAAAAAATTATGCTTGTGGATCATGAAAAGAATGCTTTATGTGATAGTTATACCGTTGGATTCATTCATGATACTACTGAAAATTATTATGAGAGAGGAACATATGCTTTTACATATCTCAATAATCTCAAGTTTCCTCTCTATGTGTTGAAACTTTTGAAGTATTGCTTGTTTTGCCTTCCTATGCTAGATGATTCTTGCTCCCAAATATTATTTGCTCACAAAATCCCTATGCATAGGAAGTGGGTTAGGCTTAAATGTGTTAGTCATATGTTTCATGATGCTCCCATTATGTTTCAATTCTTATCTTTTATGTGAGCATCATTGAAATCATCATGCCTAGCTAAAAAGGCATTAAAGAAAAGCGCTTGTCGGGAGACAACCCAACACTTTTACCTACTGTTTTTGTCTGTTAACATGATTAAGCTACTGTATTAATCATGTTTTATAGCTTTTGTTTCAATAAAGTGTCAAGTAAAGCCTTTGGGATGTATGGATGATAGTTGACTGATTCTGTGCAAAAATAGAAACTTTTGCTTCAGTATGAATTTTCTAAATTCACTGGAACACCTAAAAACTCTTAATTTTTGACAAATGATTTACCTACAATTTCCGCCATTTTCCTCCAGTTTCACAATTTTTTGAGTTACAAAAGTATGACCAAAATTCAGAATCTTTACGTCTGTTTATGTTTTTGACAGATTCTGTTTTCAATGCATAGTTTGCTTGTTTTATAGTTTCTATGGCTTATATTGGTCAATATAAGTTGTAGAAATTATAGGTTACAGTAGGAATTGTGTGATAATAATTTTAAATCTTATCTTTACAGTACCAAAGTGAATGATTTGTCTTTATCATACTAACCCATCTCACGAAGTTCTGTTAAGTTTTGTGTGATTGTAGTTTTCAAGTTTTCGGTGAGATATCGATATGATAAGAATAAGGAGTGACAAGACCCTAAGCTTGGGGATTCCCAAGGCACCCCCAAGGTAATATTCAAGGAAGATCCAAGCAACTAAGCTTGGGGATGCCCCGGAAGGCATCCCCTCTTTCGTCTCCAACGTTATCGGTAACCTTATTTAGGGCTATATTTTTATTTGTCACATGATATGTGTTTTGCTTGGAGCATCATTTTCATTTACTAGGATTTTCTTGTTGTTATTTATATAATGTTTTATATCTTTTACTTCAATAAAAATGCAAGTATAGCCTTTTGCCATGCTATTTTGCAAGTCTATCTGTTGCTGTTTGAAACAGAAAGTTGCACGCTAGTGCAATGATTCTTGAGAAAGTAAGAAAGTGATAAAATGTTGATTTTAAAAAAATAAGATATGAAAATTTTCTACAGCATGGTAATTTTCAGAATTTTTTTAGTTAGCGAAGTGTGAGTAAATTGCACTCTTTACAGACTGTCCTTTAAGACCGATTGCTGTTATGTTTGCATTGTTTGCATATGTTTACTTGTTTAATGATTCTATTTGAGGATAGGAGTATTAAATATGCAGAGGCATTCGGTATGCAATGTTGAATCATAATTTTAGTGATTTGTTACAGTAGATAATGATAAGGTTTTTGCATTGATGTATACTAACTTGTCTCACGAGTTCTTGTTGAGTTTTGTGTGGATGAAGTTTTTAAGATTTAGGGGAACCGTGATATAAAAGGAATTAAGGAGACACAAAAGCTCAAGCTTGGGGATGCCCAAGGCATCCCAAGATAATATTCCAAGAAGTCTCAAGCATCTAAGCTTTGGGATGCCTTGGTAGGCATCCCACCTTTCTTCATCAACAATTATTGGTTAGGCTCGGTTGAGCCTAAGTTTTTGCTTCTTCACATGATGTGTGCTATTTTTGGAATGTAATTTTATTTTGTTTTGCTTGCTGTTTTAATAAAATACTTAGATCTTAAAGTTTTTAAATTTGAGAGAGTCCTCAAATAGCTACCCATTTACTTAACTACTCGCTTGAACTTCACTTATATCTTTTTGGAGTAGCTTGTCATTTACTCTTGTGCTGCACTTATATCCTATGAGTAAATTGTTGAATGAATTGAATATTATAAAGTTGAAATTATATGTGCTTCACATGCTTGTATTATGCTTAGTAGTAGCTTCACATTGGGTTTAGCAAGTGAAATCTATTGAAGCTTGACAATCACAATGTTGGTCATACAAGCACTTCATGAATGATTAGTATAAGGAAGAGAACTTTCACATACAAATATATTATCTTGGACATCTTCTATGATTGTGAATACCCATTAATTATTTTCAAACTTGAGCAAATTAGTTGAAGTTGGACAAGGAAGACAACGTAATGAGTTATGGTTGTGTATATTTGCATAGAAGTTATATTGTTATGGATCCTCCAACATGTGGTCTTTGCTTAGGACCTTTTGCTAGCCAAAAATTCGTACTAAGTAGAGAAACCATCAGAAATAACCCTAGATCAGAATTTATCATCTACATGAAGTCATCATCGACAAAACCCAAGGTTAGTTCTCCTTCTTAGGGGGGATATCACATCTAGGGGGAGCTTTGCTCTAAAAAAATTGAGCTAAAGCAACTCTAATGATGTGAACACAACAATGCTTTATGTAAAAGTGGTAACCCCACTTGTGCTTAAATGATGAGTATGACCTATGATCAAATGTTCTCAGTTGACTCCTAAGTCAACACACTCATATATAGATGACCTAGTCATCGCCAATTGCTTGATAGATGCTAGAGTGTATGTGCATGCTTTGACACATATTTTATTTGCTATCTTATTGTGTGAGCATGTTGGTTGCATAATTTTCTCCATTCGAGGACATCCATTTGTTGTTTTGCTTGTTTGGTTTTTTATTTTGCCAAATGGATGGACAAGAATGCCTAAGTACTTCCTCTAGCTATCTATGCTTTTTCTCGTCTCAAACTCTATTCATGCTACATCACAAAGTTCGAACAAGTCACTTTCGGACCCTCCGGGTGAGGAGCACTCGGAGCCACCGATCCGTCAAGGGCTTAACTTCCAAAACCTCTTAATGATTTTCGGTCAGACCAACCTATCCAACCCGGTCTCACCGAAATCAGTAAGTTGATCTATGTTTTCATCTCGGTGCCACCGATTAAAATGATTCGGTCTCACTGAGTTGCAGCAACTGCTAGTAGTTTTGCATCTCGGTGCCACCGAGACGTTCCACTCAGCGCCACCGACAGCGCCTGGGTATATATCTCGCGTACCCGTACGGTTGAAAATTACTTCAAACCGCACGAGCTCGCGCCCGAGCACTGCCGTCCTATTGGTCTCCGGATCATCGCCGTCTTCGCTAGTGACCCTCCGCCGCTGGTCTCCGCCGCCGTTAATGGGAATCTTCACCGCCGTTGCCGCCGTAGCAATCCGTCACCAAGTTAGGGGATGGATTCGACCCTTTGTGCTATCCATTACTCCGATTCTTGCACAAAGTATAATTCCTTTGTTCTTCCCATGTATGAGATCAATCTATCCAGCAAATAAACTCCTTAGAATAGATTTTATGCAAAAACTTAGGGTTAGGTTTCCGCCGAACCCATCTCGGACCGACTCTAATGTCACCTAGATACTCCAATGTCACCACGAGTATCCGTGAGTTTATTATGCGTTGTGCATCAAACAATTTCAGATTCATAAAACTCAATCCAACACAAAGAACCTCAAAGAGTGCCCCAAGATTTCTACTGGAGAAACAAGGACAAAAATGTGCGCCAACCCCTATGCATAGATTACCCCAATGCCTCCTCGGGAATCCGCGAGTTGAGTGCCAAGACATAGATCAAGTGCTCTCAAATCCATAAAAGTATTCAATCTGATAAAATTGAAATCTCAAAGGGAAAACTCAATTCATCACAACAAGATAGAGAGGGGAAAACACCATATGATCCAACTATATTAACAAAGCCTGCGATACATCAAGATCGTGCCATCTCAAGAACACAAGAGAGAGAGAGAGATTAAACACATAGCTACTGGTACAAACCCTCAGCCCCGAGGGTGGACTACTCTTCCTCATCATGGTGGCCACCGGGATGATGAAGATGGCCACCAGTGATGATTTCCCCCTCCGGCAGGGTGCCGGAACGGGGTCTAGATTGGTTTTCGTGGCTACAGAGGCTTGCGGCGGCGGAACTTCTGATCTTGGGTTATTTCTGATGGTTTCTCTATTTATAGGATTTACATGTTGGAGGATCTAGGTCATCTATATATGAGTATATTGAATTAGGAGTCAAATGAGAACATTTGATCATAGGTCATACTCATCGTTTAAGCACAAGTGGGGTTACCACTTTTACATAAAGCATTGTTGTGTTCACATCATTAGAGTTGCTTTAGCTCAATTTTTTTAGAGCAAAGCTCCCCCTAGATGTGATATCCCCCCTAAGAGGGATGAACTAACCTTGGGTTTTGTCGATGATGACTTCATGTAGATGTTGAAGATGTGGATGCTCATTGTTGATGTAGATCTTTTGGAGCAATCCATTTGAGTGTTGCACTTTCAATGCCTACATGGGTTAGTCCCACAAGGAACATACAAGGATATCCATAGACATAGAGTGAAACACACTTATGATGATGTCCATGAAAGCATTAGGTTACCTTGTCCCTTGTCTTACCAACAAGAGGGTTTGTGACTCCATGAACTAGTGCAAGATATGAAAGTTGATTGCACACGTCCTTGCCAAAATGAATATGAGTGAAGTATGTTGGCGGAGTCACCCTCAAGAACTCTCTAGTTCTTCTTCTTTGGGATCCACATCAACTTGATGGGAATCATTGGAGTTGTGGTCGTACTTGATGAAGTAGAACTTGATGTAGTCTTCGGGACCCACTTGACCATGGCCTTAGGAGCTTCTTCAAATGAGTCAATCTCTTCTTGAAGCTTGTCCTTGCCTTTTAGCTTGTGATCTTGTGGTGGAAGATCATCTTGAGCTTGTGTTCCCTTGAAAGAAGTAGGATCATACTTATCTTGTTGAGGAACAAACTTCGTCTTGGGGTATTGATATTCTTCCCACTCAACTCCATTGGCATTGAACTTTCATTCAAAACCAACACCTTGATTCTTCCGGTGCCTTCCTTGCTTGCGTACAATTTCCTCAAATTGCTTACTTCCGGCAAGGCTCTTGTAAACACCTTTATCTATAATTCCCTTCAATAAGCTATTTTCTTGCTCAAGTGTAACTTGGCTAAGAGAATCATTAGTGGAATCAAGATAACTACTAGAAGCAACAATGTTGGATTTAACATGATTATTGTTACTACTAGAGGAAGAATCCTTCTTGTTATTATTGCTAGATTTTACTTGTGGCATATAAGTAGACAAGAGTAAATGCTTGGCAATGTAAGAAGAACTCTTCTTTCGAAGACCATCATTGATTGCTTTTAGGAACCCATGCTCTTGCTCTAAATTTAGCTTCTCGAAGCGTAGCTTCTCATGAGTCCTTAGGAGCTCTCTATGATACTCTAGTGTTGTTTCATGAGCTAACTTAAGAGTGTTTAGTTCTTTAGTTAGACGCTCAATCTCCTTCTTATCATTGTCATTCGTTTCATCTTGATTAGCATGATTAATAGCAATTTCATCATAGTTTTCATCACTAGTGTTGTCAACAATTAAATCATCATCACCTAGCAAGTCATCTTCATCACTATTGAAATCAACATGCTCGGGGTGTGATACCTTAGGGCCTTTAGCCATGAAGCATCTTCCAATTCCTTCATTTGGTGAGTCAAATATGTCCTAGGAGTTGGATGACACAAGTGCAAGACCAGCAACACCTTCATCTTGAGTATATTCAGAGTCGGAGTGATAGCTTCTCTCCGAGTAGTTGTCGGAGTTGGAACCGGATACCCATTCACCAACATGAGCTTGATGTCTTCATCTTGTGTAGCTCTTTGATGACTTGTCCTTCCTTTCCGAATCCTTGCTTCTATGAGAGGGTCTTTGTTCATAACGATCATCTCTACTCCTTCTCTCTCTTGATGGTGATTCATCTCTTTTACTTCTTCTTTTTGGTGAATCTTCTCTTTTCTTGTAGGGAGCTGTACACTCATTGGAGTAGTGTCTGGGTCTTCCACAATTGTTGCAATTATGATCACGACTAGAAGATCTTTTGTCACTGTAAGATCTTGACTTGGAGCTTCTCTCTTTGCTTCTATTCTTGTAGAACTTGTTGAAGTTATTCACCATTAAGCTCAATTCTTCATTGGAAACTTGTTTCTCACTTGATGTTGGAGGAGCATCACATGAAGCTTTGTAAGCACCACTTGACTTGTTGTGGAGCTCTTCCTTATCCTTGAGTGACATCTCATGAGCAACAATTCTACCAATGACTTTCGTGGGCTTGAGATCTTTGTAATTGGGCATCATTTGGATCAAGGTGCACACGGTATCATATTTTCCATCCAAGGCTCTTAGGATCTTCTTGATGATGAATTTGTCAGTCATCTCTTCGCTTCCTAAGCCGGCAATCTCATTTGTGATGAGAGCAAGCCTAGAGTACATCTCAGCGACTCCTTCACCATCCTTCATCTTGAACTTGTCAAGTTGACTTTGAAGCATATCCAATTTTGATTCCTTGAGGAACTCGGTACCTTCATGCATATCAACCAAAGTATCCCAAATTTCCTTTGCATTCTCAAGGCGGCTGATTTTTTTGAATTCTTCGGGGCACAATCCGTTGAAGAGAATATCGCAAGCTTGAGCATTGTATTGCAACATCTTCATTTCTTCTGTGGACGCTTCATGATCCGGTTCTTTTCCATCCTCGAAGAAATCACCTTGCAAGCCAATGCGCACAATAGCCCAAACGGCGGGGTTATAACCAAGAATATGCATTTTCATCTTATGCTTCCAACTAGCAAAATTAGTACCATCAAAGTAAGGACCTCTACGGCGGTAATTTCCCTCGCTAGACGCCATACTCTCCTAGGTTGTGAAACCAAGGCTATGATCACCAAAGCTATGGAAATCAAGCCAAATGGAGACCAAAGCTCTGATACCACTTGTAGGATCGAAAGTAGGTCTAGAGGGGGGGTGATTAGACTACTTGACCAAATAAAAATCTAACCTTTTCCCAATTTTAGTTGTGGGTAGATTTTAGCAACTTAGCACAAGTCAAGCAATCAGCCTACACATGCAATTCTAAGAGTGTAGCAGCGGAAAGTAAAACATTGCACATGAAGGTAAAGGGAAGGGTTTGGAGAGTGCAAACGCAATGATGACACAGAGATTATTCGCATGGTTCCGATAGGTGGTGCTATCATACATCCACGTTGATGGATACTTCAACCCACGAAGGGTAACGGTTGCGCGAGTCCACGGAGGGCTCCACCCATGAAGGGTCCACGAAGAAGCAACCTTGTCTATCCCACCATGTCCACAGCCCACGAAGGACTTGCCTCACTCAGGTAGATCTTCACGAAGTAGGCGATCTCCTTGCCCTTACAAACTTCTTGGTTCAACTCCACAATCTTGTCGAAGGCTCCCAAGTGACACCTAACCAATCTAGGAGACACCACTCTCCAAAAGGTAATAGATGTTGTGTTGATGATGAACTCCTTGCTCTTGTGCTTCAAATGATAGTCTCCCCAACACTCAACTCTCTTTCATAGATTTGGATATGGTGGAAAGATGATTTGAGTGGAAAGCAACTTGGGGAAGGCTAGAAATCAAGATTCTTGTGGTTGGATTGGAATATCTTGATCTCAACACATGAGTAGGTGGTTCTCTCTCAGAAAATGTAGGCTAGAAGTGTAGGCATGTTTTGATTGCTCTCTCACATATGGAGAAGGGGGTGGAGGGGTATATATAGCCTCCACACAAAATCCAACTGTTACACACATTTGACCCAACTCGGTCAGACTGAATAGAAGAACTCGGTGAGACCGATTCAGTTCAAAATGTGAATGTTAGGAATCTTGGTGGGACCGACTGGAATAACTCGGTGGGACTGATGTGCTAGGGCTAGGGCAAAACCTCATCTTGGTGAAGCCGATTGCGTGAACTCGGTGAGATAGATTTCAGCAAAGAGCAAATAGAGAGTTGGTCAAGCAAACTCGGTGTGACCGATCGCTCATTTCGGTGAGACCGAAATGTTACAAAGGGAAACAGAGAGTTTGCAGGGCCATCTCGATGAGACCGAGATCCGTATCGGTGTGACCGAGGTGTTAGGGTTTCTGGCAGTGGCTATGTCAAATGAACTCGGTGGCGCCGGATAGAAGATTTCGGTGGGGCCGAGTTTGACTTTGGGTTTTGGACATATTTGGAAATGAGAAAGTGGTTGAGGGCTTTGGAGCAATATCACTAAGCATTTTGAGCAAGTAGACCATTAAGCAACACCTAATCCCCTTTTAATAGTATTGGCTTTCCTATGGACTCAATGTGATCTTGGATCACTAAAATATAAATGAAGAGTCTTGAGCTTTTGCCAATATGTGTCCTTAGAATTTTGAGGGGTCCACATCTCTAGTCCATGCCATGCCATTCATTGAACTTTCTGAAATATTAAACTTGAATGGATATTAGTTCAATGAGTTATATGTTGTTATGAATTACCAAAACCACCCGGGGATTAGTTGCACTTTCAGGCTCATAAATTTTTTGCAATAAGTATGTGAGTTCTTTATGACTAATGTTTAGTCCATGGATTATATGCACTCTCACCCTTCCATCATTGCTAGCCTCTTCGATACCATGCATTACTCTTTCTCACCTTGAGAGTTGGTGCAAACTTCGCTGGTGCATCCAAACCCTGTGATATGATATGCTCTTTCACACATAAGCCACCTTATATCTTCCTCAAAACAGCCACCATACCTACCTATTATGGCATTTCCATAGCCATTCCGAGATATATTGCCATGCAACTTCCACCGTTCCGTTTATTATGACACACACCATCATTGTCATATTGCTTTGCATGATCATATAGTTGGCATAGTATTTGCGGCTTGTCCACCATTCATATTTTTTATACATGTCACGCTAGATCGTTGCACATCCCGGTACACCACCGGAGACATTCATATAGAGTCATATCCTTGTTCTAGTATCGAGTTGTAATTCTTGAGTTGTAAGTAAATAAAAGCGTGATGATTGTCATTGTTAGATCATTGTCCCATGTGAGGAAAGGATGATGGAGGCTATGATTCCCCCACAAGTCGGGATGAGACTCTGGACAAAAAATAAAAAAATAGAAAATAAAAAAGAGAGGCCAAAGAGCCCAAGAAGAAAAAAAAAGAAAAAATAAAGAAAAAATAAAAAAAGAGAGAAAAAGAGAGAAGGGGCAATGTTACTATCCTTTTTCCACACTTGTGCTTCAAAGTAGCACCTCCTATGTTGTCACTTTCATATATTACTAGTGGGAATTTTACATTATAGAACTTGGCTTGTATATTCCAATGATGGGCTTCCTCAAATTGCCCTAGGTCTTCATGAGCCAGCAAGTTGGATGCACACCCACTTAGTTTTCTTTTGAGCTTTCATACACTTATAACTCTAGTGCATCCATTGCATGGCAATCCCTACTCCTTGCATTGACATCAATTGATGGGCATCTCCATAGCCCATTGATTAGCCTCGTCAATGTGAGACTTTCTCCTTTTTTTGGTCTTCTCCACACAACCTCCACCATCATATCTACCACCCCATAGTGTATATCCAGGGCTCACGCTCATGATTGTGTGAAAGTTGAAAAAAGCTTTTAGAACGTTTAAAAGTATGAAACAATTGATTGGCTGTCATCGGGGGTTGGAATGATACATACTTTGTGTGATGAAGATAGAGCAGAGAAGATTTATGGATTTTGTAGGGATAAACTTTCTAGCCATGATATTTCGAAGACATGAGTGCTTTATTAGTATTGCTGAAGTATTTGGTTTTATGTCAATATTAATATTTTTGTGTTGAATCTTACAGATTAAATATTCAGCTACAATAAGAAGATTAGTTGATAAACATGTAAGGGTAGACATTCCACATCAAAATTTGGTGTTTTATGATTTACCTACTAGAGGAAGAGCAGGAGGGATTCCCCATAACCTTGGGGATGCTTGATACGTCTCACAACGCTATCTATAATTTTTATGTTCCATGCTATTTATATATCCATCATTGGATATGTTTTATAGCATTATATGCTATTTTAGATCATTTTTTTGGGACTAACCCTAGATTAACTAGTGCCCCAGTGCAGTTGCTGTTTTTTCCTTATTTTGGTTTTTAACAGCAACTCAATACCAAACGGACTCCAAGGTGAAGAAAACTTTGAGGATTTTCTTGGACAGAAGACACCAACGAAAGCTTCGGGAGGAGGCCAGAGAGCCACGAGGGAGCCACAAGCTCATAGGGCGTTGCCCCAGGGGGGGCGCGCCCCCTAGAGCTTGTGGGATCCTCGGGACTCCCCTAACCCTAATCTAGCTCTATAAATAACTAAAATATTCCCCGTTATACCAGGGGCACACCAAAATACTTTTTCGCCGCCGAAAGCTTCTTTTCTCATGAGGATCCCATCTTGGGGCCTTTTCCGGCATCGGACCCCGGTGGGGGATTGGGATTCGATCACGGAGGGCCTCCTACACCAACCTTGTGCCCTTTTGATGATGGTGGAGTAGTTTACCATAGACTATGGGTCCATAGCTCTATCTAGGGGGGGGGGATTGGGGCTTATTCTCTCTCTGAGCTTCATAATTGTTCCTCCTCAATGTCTTGCGACTTGTATCCAACTGTATTCTTCTTTTGCGGGTGGGTTTGTGAGATCCTGATGAATTGTGGGGTTTATGATCAGATTATCTATGAATATTATGGTGAGTCTCTCTGAACTCTGTTATGCATGATTAAGATAGCTTTGTATTTATCTTCGATCTATTGATTTGGTTTGGCCAAATAGTTGATCTAGCATTGCAATGGGAGAGGCCTGATGTTTGGGTTCAGATCGTACGGTGTCCTCACCCAGCATGACAGTCGGGGTAGCGAGGCAAATATTTGTATTGTTGCCCTTAAGATAAAAAGATGTTTTTTGACCAATGCTTGTATCTATCCCTTACATCATGTCATCTTGTTAAGGGTAGTACTCCTTCTGTTAACTAAGAACTAGAGGCATGTTGGATAGTGGTCGATGTGTTGGAGCTAATAGTAGTAGTGCGGCAGGAGTCGGTCTATTGTCACGGAAGTTGATGCCAATAGTCATGATCATAGCTCCTTGGATATCGTTATAACTATGCGCGTTTCTATCAATTGCTCACAGTGAATTTGTTTACCATACCCCTATGTGTTCTTTCAAGAGAGGAAAGCCTCTAGGTAAACCTTGGCCCCCGGGTATATTTTCCACAGATATTTGCAGAAGCATATCTATTAGAACCAAAACTACAAAAATACATTGCTGACAATTTATTATCTTTCAAGTCTTCTTATTTAGCCTTTTGTATCATTTTATCGTCAATCTCTATTAGATCTAACACCTTGCTAGGGACACGTGAAGGTGGACAACCCTTTTTCGCATGTGTGCAAGTCTTTGTAGTTTGTGTAGGGGATCTATGGGGAATGTGCGTTCATCCTACTGGATGATACCTTGGTTCTGATTGAGGGAAAATATTATCTCTACTTTGCTGCATACCCTTTCCTCTTGAAGGAAAAAATCAATGCAAGCGCAAGGAAGTAGCACAGGCTAGCAATTCAAGTTCATGACAGATAAGATGAAAAATATATTAAGAAAAAATAAGAGAGATGGAGAAGGAAAGGCTGCGTTTGTGGAGAGGGGAAGAAGCGATTGGTAGATGAAAATGGTTGGTTCCCCACTAGATGGTACCGCCGATGGCCTCGAGAAGTGGTGAGTGGTGACAGTGAAGGCCAGGGCGGGCCAACTTACCGGCTCGACGTAGTACCCACCTTGAGGTCCCAAGCCTGCTGCTTAATGATCCCTGAATGCCCACGCCAACCTCATGGTTGGTTGTACCTAAAGCGTCACTGACCGGCTGCGCTCTAAGTGAGCAGGATCTACAAACATCATCTCCCGGTAATCTGGCTTCGCACAAGTGCAGACGGACGCCCTGCAGATAACCAGCATGGCGGCAGCGACGATGGGGGACTGTCAGTAACCACCGACGCAGCTATGGGCTCAGTCGGTGGACAACCGCAGCAGACAACCAGGTATTCTAGGCCATTGTTTTAGCTAGAGTGAATCCTTCCCCGTCCTCCTCCATCTCCTCCCACCCTGTCTCTCTGTCTGGCGCCGGAAATGCCACCACGACCCCATACTATGTTCTAATGTAGGAGGGGCCTTTTGTCTGACGGAGGGGGGCCATGAGGGCAGCGACCACGGACAAGAAGATGTGGAGGGAAGTGGAGACATGCGTGCTAGCTCTGCTGGGTTTGGAAGGGGGAAGGAGAGATCAGTTGAGGAGACATAGTGCGTGGAATGTTGTGATTGGAGAGGTGACGTGCTCATCTGAGATTTAATAAGCCAAACAACCGTATTATACCAGAAAAGGGAGGTGAGCCGGGTAGAATTGTATGAAAAACGGTGGAAACAGGTTGTGTAAAAATCGGTGGGCTCGAATCGGTATGAGTGGGAGGTAACGAATGAGCCGAGATGCGAACGCACGACCGGCGTACTGAGACTTTAGGAGTAGAGAAATGATGGTAAAGTGATGGTGATACGATACCGGGGGCACCTCCCCAAGCTTGCGGAACAAGCCAGGGGTGGTGCCATACTCGTGCTACTCAAGTTTCTTTCGGCGGGGTGGGTGGTGCGTAATGAAGTAGTAAGGTTTGTACTCATCTTCAATAAGTATTACAGATTGCCATTGACCTCAAAGAGCGTGATTTGCTTTCCGGTATAATTAAAATAGCCTCATCAGAGTGAAGCGATTGTCATTCTGAGAACAAATTGCTTCAAACACTATAATGTATCAATTTCAGATGGAGAGAGGTTAGGATAGACGGGTTTGCAACATGTCGCCTTTTCTGTAGTCTCTCCTATGGGCATGGATTGATCTCCTTTTCTTGTATCTGGCCTCCTCGCGACCGCTCGTCTCTCCTGATTGCCAATGGCCTCTTTCTCCAGACGACCACTTTATAATAAAAACATGCTGAAAGAAAAAAATTTTCGTTTGGCCAAATGGTCGCAGATCCGGGCTTCGTATGGAGCCCTTCTGGGAGCCATGGGAACTTAATAGTCGAATCCTATCAGAAAACCGTCTGAAACAAGAATAGGGGAGAAACTTGCGATAGATGGTCAAAAACATACGGGAGTATATATAATTGAACTGTTTATCTTGACAAAAACAAAGACACGGGACGGAAAATGAGTCGGGAAGGCACACGGGGGCCCACAAGCAACCGGCGCGCCAAGTGGGTAGGGCGAGCCCTGTTGCCTTGTGACATCCTCGTCGGGTCCCCTCGGCTGGTTCTTATTTTGTATTTGTTCTAAATCCCAAAACGGACAGAAATAATTTTATTGGAAATTTTGGAGGCGGTTTACTACCGTATAACATACTTTCCATTTCAGGGTTTTTGCGTGTTCGAAGGTCTCCTTATGTGTTCCCCGGTGTCATGGTTTGAATAACATTAGTTCAACATTATGAGCTTACCTTGAGATATAATGTTTATTCTTTGCACCCATTAAACCACTCTAGGATTAGTGCCTCGGATTGTTGATCTTAATGGCTCCGGGCGCTCGGGAAATTCTCGATGATGTATGGTCCTTCCAATGTAGAGATAAGTTTTCCTGCAAAGAATCTGAAACAAGAATTATTACAATAGAACTTGATCACCTACTTAAATTCCCGGTTTTGGATTTTTGTCATGCCAAATTTTAACTTTTTCTTTAAACAAATTGGCATTTTCATAACCTTGTGTCCTCCATTCATCTAGAGAACTAATATCAAATAACCTCCTTTCACCGGCAAGTTTGAAATCATAATTAAGTTCTTCAATTACCCAATAAGCCTTTTGTTCTAACTCAAGAGGTAAATGACATGCTTTTCCATAGACCATTTTATATGGAGACATACCCGTAGGATTTTTATAAGCAGTTCTATAAGCCCATAATGCATCATCAAGTTTCTTAGACCAATTCTTTCTGGATCTATTAACAGTATTTTGCAAAATAAACTTTATTTCTCTATTGCTCAATTCAACTTGACCACTAGACTGAGGATGATAAGGCGATGCAATTCTATGGTTTACATCATATTTAGCTAGGAGTTTACGGAATGCACCATGAATAAAATGTGAACCACCATCAGTCACTAAATGTCTAGGGACTCCAAACCTCGAGGAGATAACTTCTTTAAGCATTTTAATAGATATGTTATGATCAGCACTACTAGTTGGAATAGCTTCTACCCACTTAGTAACATAATCAACAAGAACTAAAATATGAGTATACCCATTAGAGGAAGGAAAAGGTCCGATATAATGAAAACCCCAAACATCAAATGATTCAATAACAAGTGAATAATTCATAGGCATTTCCTGATGTCTACCAATATTACCAATTCTTTGGCATTCATCACAAGAAAGTACAAACTTACGTGCATCTTTGAAGAGAGTAGGCCAATAAAAACCAGGCTGTAATACCTTATGTGTGGTTCTGTCTCCAGCATGGTGCCCTCCGTATGCCTCGGAGTGACACTTCTGTAGGATTTGTTCTTGTTCATGCTCAGGTACACAACATCTAATAACACAATCTACTCCTTTATATAGAAGTGGGTCATCCCAAAAGTAATGTCTTAAATCAAAGAAGAACTTTTTCTTTTGTTGGTATGTGTAAGTAGGTGGTATATATTTAGCAACAATGTAATTAGCATAGTTTGCATACCAAAGAACTATTATGAGGAGAATTTATGATAGCTAATTGCTCATCAGGAAAACTATCATCAATAGGAAGTGGGTCATCAATAACATTTTCCATCCTAGACAAATTATCTGCTACAGGATTTTCAACCCCTTTTCATATATAATATGCAAATCAAACTCTTGTAATAAAAGAACCCACCTAACTAGTCTAGGTTTGGCATCTTTCTTTTCCAGAAGATATTTAATAGCAGCATGATCAGTGTGAATGGTAACTTTAGAATCAACAATATAAGGTCTGAATTTATCACATGCAGACACAACTGCTAAAAATTATTTCTGAGTAGTAGCATAATTTCTTTGAGCACTGCTAGAGTCTTACTAGAATAATGAATAACTCTCAATTTCTTATCAACTCTTTGACCTAAAACAACACCAATAGCATAATCACTGGCATCACACATAATTTCTAAGGGAAGATTCCAATCAGGAGGTTGAACAATAAATGCAGAAATTAAGGCTTTCTTAAGTATTTTAAAGGCTTCTACGCAATCATCGTAAAAAGTGAATGGAACATCTTTTTGAAGGAGATTAGTTAGCGGCCTAGAAATCTTAGAGAAATCATTAATGAATCTTCTATAGACACCAGCATGACAAAGGAAGCTTCTTAGACCTTTAATATCTTTAGGGCATGGCATTTTCTCAATTGCACCAACTTTAGCTTTATCTACTTCAATTCCTCGTTCATAAATTTTATGCCCAAGTACTATACCTTCGTTCACCATGAAGTGGCACTTCTCCCAATTCAAGACAAGATTAGTTTCTTCACATCTCTGTAAAACTCGATCAAGGTTGCTTAAGCAATCATCAAAAGAAGTCACGTAAACGAAAAAATCATCCATGAATACCTCAACAATCTTTTCACAAAAATCAGAGAATATAGCAGTTGTACATCTTTGAAAGGTAGCAGGTGCATTGCATAAACCAAAAGGCATACGTCTATAAGCGTAAGTTCGAAAAGCACAAGTAAAAGTAGTTTTCTCTTGATCTTCTTTTGGCACAGGTATTTGAGAAAAACCAGAATCACTACAAAAAAACCACTTCCGTGATGATACGGTTTCTCATAGTAGGTCACGTTTTCTGTCATGCATGTACATCCATGACGATTTTATGACAGAATCAAGATAGTCATACCTGTGCTGTCGTAGAAGTGTTCCATGACAAGACCAAAATTATCATCACGGAAGTGTCCACTTCCATGACGATAAATGGCGCGTCATGGAAGTGTTTTTGTCAAGGGTAACCGACACGTGGCATCCACCGTAACGGGTCGCCGTTAAGCTATCGGGTTTCAATTTTGATCCGATAACCCGTTAACAGCCTGGACCAATGGGGATTTTCCATGTGTAAAATTCTGATTCGCTGGAGGATCCACGTGTCAGCTCATCCTTGGGACAAATGTCATCCAGCCAATGGTCGGTACGCGCCTATGATAAGTCGACACGTGGCTCGGCCCAACAGTGGCCCATTTAGGTTAAAAGGTCGGGCCTGTCAGAATAAGCGGGCCAGCCAATTAGCGGCCTACTTGCATCAGGCCCATTCACAACCATGGCCCATATGAGTTACACAGAATCGGCCCATCAAAGGCCCATTTTAGATTTGATAATTTCCAGCCCATCGTCAGTTCCAGCCCGTTAACGGCCCGCTACATCTTTGGGCTCAATTACGGCCCGACCTTCTTTCGGCCTGTTAGCAGCCCATTATAGATATGGACCAATATGCCGCTGGTACGTCTTTCGGCCTTTTCTCGGCCCATTCGGTAGTTGGGCCAACTTCTAGCCCGTTGTGACTTACGGCCTTTCCTCGGCCCATTTTGTACATGGGCCAACTTCTAGCCCATTTTGTCTTTCGGTCTGTTAACGGCCAGCACAACAGTTGGGCCTTTGTCGGTGCCACCTGAATTTGGGTCCATTAGCGGCCCACTTTAAGCAGGGCACAATTTCAGCCCGATGGGACTTTCGGCCTGTTAAAAGCTTAGTTCATAAATTGGGCTTCTATTGGCCCAAAACACTTTCGGCCTCTTACTGGCCCGTCAAGTAAAAGGGCCGAGACAAAATTGATATTTATTTCGACCTGCTAGAGGCCCGCAGACCGTTTCCATTTATACAGCCCTACCGAGCTTTCGGCCTGTTAACGGCCTGCTAAGGTTGTTACGGTGGGCCACAGCGATTGGGATCCACTAAATATTAGTTGACCAGCCCAATTAAGGCCCGCTTTGACTACACATGTTTGTTCATTCGGATGGCGTCCAGGTAATGTTTGGGCATGTTGGCCCCCGTTTCAACGATATAACATATACCAAGAATTATCCTACTCTATAGTATCGCCTCTAAAAAACCTACACTATACAATAAAGAGACTAAGGCATAGAAATGAAGAATAATCCTACACTATACAATAAAGAATTTACAGCAGATTATATCCACTGGGCATATAGTTCTGCACTAGTGATAATAAATCATACAGAAATAGCAAATTACATACAATTGGCAAATAAAGCTCGTACATCATGGACGCGCATCAACAGAACTTACTATTTGAACTATAATCTCTTCAGAAAATAGGATTGGCCGGATTCAAATAGCACAAATTTCAGTCTGCAAAATCTCCAATTCCTTTGTGGTGACCTCAGTGTCCTGTTTCATTTTAATGACTCCTGCATCTAATACCTGCAACTCCAGCCTCAACATTTTGATTACATGTTGAGAATCATATATATATTGTCTTGCCACTTCTAGTTAATGCTCGAGAACATCAGCACATTCCAATTCCAATCCATAATCATTTGGTAATGGCCATGCCACACTACTCTGAGATCTTTGTGTTGATGTCACTTCATCCTGAAATGTTTCTGTAAATACACATGACTAGGGCAAAAATATAGTTACAACAGTGAAGCGAGCAAGACAGACTATCTTGTACATGGCAAAACAGGACTAACAATAATGTTACACGTCATGAAGCATAAGCAGGTGATATTTTAAAAATTATAAAAATGGTAGTCTGTGCAGCCCGCATACAGAAATCTCTCTTAGCTCACCAGAGGATCTGGATGTTGGGGCCAAATCCAAAACACAGACAGGTTACAAATTTAGACCACACGCAGCTATTGAACATTATATATATATATATATGTATATATATCTTGCTTATAAGTAAGCAAGCAGTTGGCCATTCTGTAGCTCAATTAACTAGCTGGAACATTGTGTGCCATGTTCCAGAAGAGTCTTAGGGAGCATAATGAACAACAAAGGGACTCATACAAACCTACTACAGCAAGCAAAACTATGCAATCATTAGCCTCGTATAAACTAGATTGTGAGCCTCATGCAGTAATAGTTGGTTAATAGACTTCAAAGCTTCAGGCACACTTCGCCAGAGTAATTAAATGGTAAGGCCTTTAATTATGTCAACTACTAATAGTTATACAAGTACCCTACATCAGGCATCATTGTTTGTGCATCTCATTAACTGGGGACAAATAAAGCAATTGAACAGAGCAATTTAACTATGCTGAAACAAACAAGCAATTGAACTGTTGAGTTGGCAGCATGCATACATGCACGTCTCAATAACATCCATGGCCTAGCTACATTTACTATATAAAGGAATACATAATGTAATATTGTTTGCCCCCTATGAAGTATCTCGACTAGTATGTAATCAAGATCCTAGTAATGATAGGGAGGCTAATGATGTGAATATGCGTTTGGTTATGACATTATGACATCGACAACTCTACCATAGCAGGAAGCAGTTTCACACTGTTCACTACTATAAGATCTTTTAGATATTTAAAAGTAGACTACATCCGTAATGAGTGAACAGTCACATTAAAATGTGTTTACATACATCTGATTTACAAAAAGTTAGAACATCATATAGTAGTGAGCGGAGGGAGTTTTAATCAATGGCCCAATGACTGGGTTATAGGTGAAGAACCCTACGCAAGCACAATGTCAGACAAATAGGATGTCCTGGTAATTGTAATACAGTGACTTACCATAACTAGTTGAACAGGCTCAGCGCTGCTCCTCCTTCTCTTGCAAGGCTCCTTCCTAACATCTTGTACTTGGAAATCCTCAATCTTATCTTCATTGCACCCCCTCTGCAAGGTGACACAAACTAGTTACTGGTCTCCTTGGAAGATAAATATGCATACTTTCTAGTCTGTGAACAACACCAAAGGATGAGTTTATAACAAAACAACACCACATAATGAAACATGCCACATCTCTTGCACACAATGAAATGAGCATTTACTATGTGTGCGCTGTGTAAAAACTAGTCATACCATCGAACTGGACCTCCAGGTACTCTTGGAGAGCCTAGTTTAGTGTACAGCCAAACCTTTATGTCACCTATGAGTTATACAAGCCCCCACTACAGTAGCCCTTAGTGTTTAAATTGTTGACAAGCTCTGTTAAGTCAAGAACAGCAAGTAATCAAAGCAAATAGTCCTAGAATGGCTGGCTGATACAAACAAGCAATTGAACAGATGTGTGAGCAAATCTTGCACAACACTGAATGACATATCAAGAAAAGAAGCATAGAAGGAGGCTTAAAGACCATCACTAGACTGACCAGATTTAACGGGCATTTAAACATCATGTGCAACGTATGAACTAACATAAACATTGTATATTTTAGATTCTATAATGAAATGCACATGTATTAGGTTATGCCATGTATGATGCCTAAATGTACACTATAGCACGCAGGAGTGATTCATCAGTGCACGCACAATTGAATTGCAGGTTAAGGGCTAGTTCTATTCCACCTTTTCAGAGTTTGTTGTCAAAATTAGCCATAAAAGATGTAGTGAACTCGTTTTTGAGTTATGGGCTTGGGCTTAACTTATTTCGCTTTGGGGGGGTGCTTCGGATAGAAGCTCACTAAAAATTGAAGGGAAGGGGAATAGCAAAATGACTCTATTATCTGCCTATATTACACTCAAAATGCCACTACTCATGCCTACGTCACACCTGACCCTCAAGTAAAAACAAACACACAAGCGTTCATTGCCCTGCCTGCTTGCATCTCCTCTCCCCTTTCCCTCTACCTCAATCCCCTGCCTGCAGCGCTAGGGTTCCTCCAGCGAGCCGCCGCCACTAGTCCCATCTGGCCTGCTCCTCGACGATGCTCTGTCCAGCTAGGCTACATGGCTGATGGGTAGGGCCAAATCTCCCCGGCTGCTCCTCCCTCTGGCGCCGCCCCTCATTCTCATGGTATATAACAGCTGCTCTGCTATGGTCCGTCCAGCGCACTACTCTGGCGGTCGCCGCACAACTACGACCGATGCCCCACTACGGTGATACGTCTCCATCGTATCTACTTTTCCAAACTCTTTTGCCCTTGTTTTGGACTCTAATTTTCATGATTTGAATGGAACTAACCCGAACTGACGCTGTTTTCAGCAGAATTGCCATGGTGTTATTTTTGTGCAGAAATAAAAGTTCTTGGAATGACCTGAAACTTCACGGAGATCATTTTTGGAATAAATAAAAAATATTGGCGAAAGAATCAACTGAAGGGGGCCCACACCCTGTCCACAAGGGTGGGGGGCGCGCCCTCTTTCCTTGTGGGCCCCCTGGACCTCCACCGACCTCAACTCCAACTCCATATATTCATGTTCGAGGAGAAAAAAAATCAGAGAGAAGGATTCATCACGTTTTACGATACGGAACCGCCGCCACCTCCTGTTCTTCCTCGGGAGACCAGATCTGGAGTCCGTTCGGGGCTCCGAAGAGGGGAAATCGTCACCGTCATCATCATCAACCATCCTCCATCACCATTTTCATGATGCTCACTGCCGTGCATGAGTAATCCCATCGTAGGCTTGCTAGACGATGATGGGTTGGATGAGATTTACCATGTAATCGAGTTAGTTTTGTTAGGGTTTGATCCCTAGTATCCACTATGTTCTAAGATTGATGTTGCTATGACTTTGCTATGCCTAATGCTTGTCACTAGGGCCCGAGTGCCATGTTTTCAGATCTAAACCCTTTATGTTTCCATGAAAATATTTGTGTTCTTGATCCTATCTTGCAAGTTATAGTCACCTACTATGTGTTATGATCCGGCAACCCCGGGGTGACAATAGTCGGGACACTTCCCGGTGATGACCGTAGTTTGAGGAGTTCATGTATTCACTAAGTGCTAATGCTTTGGTCCGGTTCTTTATTAAAAGGAGGCCTTAATATCCCTTAGTTTCCAATAGGACCCCGCTGCCACGGGAGGGTAGGACAAAATATGTCATGCAAGTTCTTTTCCATAAGCACGTATGACTATATTAGGAATACATGCCTACATTATATTGATGAATTGGAGCTATTTCTGTGTCACCCTATGTTATAACTGTTGCAGGATGAATGCCATCCGACATAATTATCCATCATTGATCCATTGCCTACGAGCTTTTCACATATTGATCTTTGCTAAGTTACTTTTCCGTTGCCACTGTTACAATTGCTACAAAACTGCTACTGTTACTTTTGCCACCGTTACCGTTACTTCCATACTACTTTGCTACTAAATACTTTGCTATAGATATTAAGTCTTTCAGGTGTGGTTGAATTGACAACTCAGCTGCTAATACTTGAGAATATTCTTTCCCCTTGTGTCGAATCAATAAATTTGGTTGAATACTCTACCCTCGAAAACTATTGTGATCCCCTATACTTGTGGGTTATCAAGACCTTTTTCTGGCGCCGTTGCCGGGGAGCATAGCTCTATTCTCTGAGTCACTTGGGATTTATATCTGTTGATCACTATGAGGAATTTGAAAGATCAAAGAACCAAGATTTTTCCCTCAACTATGAGGGGAGGTAAGGAACTGCCATCTAGCTCTGCACTTGATTCACCTTCTATTTTGAGTAAACTTGCGACACCTACACCTGCTATTGATTCCGATATGTCGCATGTTATTGATGATGCCACTTCTGCTATGCATGATGCTTATGATGAAACTACTTCTATGCTTGATAATACTATGCCACTTGGTGAATTTCTTGATGAACAACTTGCTAGGGTTAGAGAGAATGAAATTACTGAAACTGATGATATTATTGAAACTAAAGATTATGATTCTCCCCCTAGATATGAATTGCCTATTGTACCTGAGGGTTATGTTATGGATGAAGAAACTGCTAGAGACTTTCTTGCCTGCAATGATAGAGAAGATCTTAAGAAACTGTTAGCTAAGATGAAAGAAAAATCCTTGAATGCTAGAATGAAATATGATCCCAATTTTTCTACTTCACCTATCTTTGTTACTGATAAGGATTATGAATTCTCTGTTGATCCTGAGTTAATTACTTTGGTTGAATCTGATCCCTTCTATGGTTATGAATCTGAAATAGTTGTGGCACATCTTACTAAACTGAATGATATAGCCACCCTATTCGCTCATGAGGAAAAAATTCGCTACTACTATATTCTTAAATTATTTCCTTTCTTGTTAAAGGGTGATGCTAAGTTATGGTTTAATTCTCTTGCTCCTGGTTGTGTGCGTAGTCCCTAGGATATGATTTATTAATTCTCTCAACAATATTTCCCTGCTCATAAGAAACAAGCTGCCCTATAGGAAATATTTAACTTTGTGCAATCTGAAGAAGAGAGTCTCCCACAAGCTTGGGGGAGGCTTCTCCAATTACTTAATGCTTTGCCTGATCATCCTCTCAAGAAAAATGAAATACTTGATATCTTTTATAATGGATTAACTGATGCTTCTAGGGACCACCTAGATAGTTATTCTGGTTGTGTTTTCAGGGAACGAACTGTTGAGCAAGCTGAATTGCTATTGAATAATATATTGAGTAATGATAATGATTGGACACTTCCTGAACCAACTCCTAAGCCAACTTCGAAGAAGAGAGGTATTCTATTTCTCAGTCCTGAAGATATGCAAGAGGCAAAGAAATCTATGAAAGAAATAGGTATTAAAGCTGAAGATGTTAAGAATCTATCGCCTATTGAACAAATACATGATCTTGATAACCTGACACAGGTAGTCGAGGTAAATTCTCTTTATAGATTTGATGAAGGTGATATTCCTCATAATAAGTCTGCTAGTCAATGCTTGGATGAGTTTGATAATTTTATTGTTAAACAAGAAAATTTCAATGCTTATGTTAGTAGACAATTGAAACGTAATGCTCACATGCTTGATTACTTGGGTGATTATATGAGTAGAACTGTTAATGATCTTAAGCTTATTAGTAAACATGCTTCCATGGTTACAACTCAAGTAGAACAAGTACTTAAGGAACAGGATGATTTGCTTAATGAGTTGAATAATAAGAACAATGATAATGCTGTTAGGGTTATGACTAGAGGTGGTAAAATGACTCAGGAACCTTTGTATCCTGAGGGCCATCCTAAGAGAGTTGAGCAAGATTCTCAAAGAATTAATACTGATGCATCTAGTCCTAGTAATAAAAAGAAAAAGAAAACTGATAGGACTTTGCATACTTCTAGTGAACCTGTTATAGACACACCTGAGAATCCAAATGATATTTCTATTTCTGATGCTGAGACATAATCTGGTGATGAACATGAACCTG
Source organism: Thinopyrum elongatum (assembly GCA_011799875.1). Lineage (NCBI taxonomy): Eukaryota > Viridiplantae > Streptophyta > Magnoliopsida > Poales > Poaceae > Thinopyrum > Thinopyrum elongatum. Next base: position 356,747,519 of record CM022298.1, on the reverse strand, counting down.
GTGATAATGTTAATGATGATGTTCATGTTGGTGCTCAACCTAGTAATGATAATGATGTAGAGATTAAACCTACTGTTGATCTTGATAACCCACAATCAAAGAATCAACGATATGATAAGAGAGACTTTGTTGCTAGGAAACATGGTAGAGAAAGAGAACCATGGGTTCAGAAACCCATGCCCTTTCCTCCTAAGCCATCCAAGAAAAAGGATGATGAGGATTTTGAGCGCTTTGCTGAAATGATTAGACCTATCTTTTTGCGTATGCGTTTAACTGATATGCTTAAAATGCCTCCTTATGCTAAGTATATGAAAGATATTGTTACAAATAAAAGAAAGATACTGAAGGCTGAATTTCCACCATGCTTGCTAATTACACTTTTAAGGGTGGAATACGAAAGAAACTTGGCGATCCAGGAGTACCAACTATACCATGCTCCATTAAAAGAAACTATGTTAAAACTGCTTTATGTGATCTTGGAGCCGGTGTTAGTGTTATGCCTTTCTCTTTATATCGTAGACTTGAATTGAATAAGTTGACACCTACTGAAATCTCTTTACAAATGGCTGATAAATCAAGTGCTATACCCATCGGTATTTGTGAGGATGTGCCTGTTGTGGTTGCAAACATTACTATCTTAACAGACTTTGTTATTCTTGATATTCCCGAGGACGACAATATGTCGATCATCCTTGTTAGACCCTTTTTGAATACTGCAGGGGCTGTTATTGATTGCAACAAAGGCAATGTCACATTTCATGTTAATGGTACTGAGCATACGGTACACTTTCCAAAGAAACAACCTCAAGTTCATAGTATCAATTCTATTGGAAAAATTTCAACTATTACTATCGGAGGTTTTGAATTCCCTCTCCCTACTGTCAAAAGAAAATATGATATTCTTATTGTTGGGGACATGCATATCCCCGTTGAGGTAACTTAGTGTTATTCAAAAATTCTCCGGTTCCATGTTATTTGAAAGAAGATTGTTAATGAGACTTGATCAACCTTGTTAATGGATTCCTTTTGATGAGCATGAGATGGATGAATTTAGAAGGCACAACCTGCTGTACCCACCTCTTACTTTCTGTTATTTAGATTTAATGAAGCAAAAATAGTATTTTTCGTCTGTTTTTTGAATTATCCTTGAAATAAAAAATCTCCCAAAAATAAAAGTTCTCCAAATGCCCTGAAAATTTAGTATGATTTTTTATATAATATTTGAGAATTTCTGGCACTAAGAACATACCAGGGGGACCCACCACCTGTCGACAAGGACGGAGGGCGCGCCCTACCCCCCTGGGCGTGCCCCCCAGTCTTGTGGGTCCCACATGGCCCCCCTTCACTTATTCCAGCACCCATCCACTTCGTCTTCCTCCAGAAAAAATCATCCCATAGCTCAAACTCGTGTTCTTGCTCATTTTCCTGCCATTTTCGATCTCCTTGTGTAAAGCTCCATTTGCAAAACTGTTTTGGGGGATTGTTCTTTGGTATGTGTCTCCTCCAATGGTCCAATTAGTTTTTGTTCTAGTGCTTTATCTATTGCAAATTTTTCCTGTTGTGGTGAGCCTATTCTTGAGCTTGCATGTCAAATTTATATGGTCCAAGGTAGTTTTGATGCATGATATAGCCTCTAGGCACTTGTAGGAGTAGTTGCTATCAATTTTGTTGAGTTTGGTTCACTTTTATTTTGAGTCACTAAAAATTTCAGAAATTTTTCACAGGAAGAAAAATGTCTAGGAAAATGTACCAAGGTGGTTCTTCGAGGAAGCAAGCACCTAGGCTCGCGATACGTGAGCCGGACCTTGAACCACCAAGGGAAGCTCAAGTGCGGCCTTGTGAATGGCCGTCGGATGTATTCATGGTTCATGCAGGTTTTAAGGATGAGTTTGATGCATACGTACAAAATGCCGGCCTTGAGGACTTCGTGTCAGATAAGTGCCGACAATACTACTACCTCACTGATTCCTTTGTGCGTAGGTTTAAATTTTCATCTAAGCGTAATACCCATACTGTTTTATTTGATCTTTATGGTGAATCATATACCATGGACCTTGAAGATTTTAATACCACTTACAACATCCCACAATGGGGCCTTCTTAGTGAGCCTCACAAAGCTGAATACAATGATTTCCTTGCTAGCATCATCGTGGGAGAAACTAGGAATATCACACAAGCTACCATAGGGAGCATTCACTTTCCTGCCATACATTATTTTGCTCTCTTTATAGGTAGATGCATTAATGGTAAGCATGAGCATTGCCACCTTTGCGTTCCAGATCTTTGTGTCCTCAAGTGTGCGGTGTTAGGTGATAAGCGTTATAACTTGGGGGCTATTATTGCGAGGAGGTTACATCATAATGCTAAAGAGGGAGATTTATTTGATGGGATTTATGCAACTCGTTTAGCTAATTATCTTGGAGTACCCATAAGGGAGAATGACATGGAGTTACCACCTGCTTTTCTTGATTATGATGCTTTGGTGCGTTATCAGTTTCTTGAGAGGAATGAATAGTCCCTCCAGTACTAGCTAATCTTTGACAGATGGCGTGCCGTATATTACCCTTCCTGCTCCTGCCTTCTTTAACTTTCAGGTAAATGGGAGATATTTTATAACTAGAGAGGAGGCAAATGAGTATGAGAGAACAGCAGAGGCTGCTCGCCTCCAGGAGGCAGCTCGCCAAGCAGTATCTTCCGCAGCACAATACGACCGCAACTACGATTTCGGATATCATCCGGGCCAGTGGTGGCCTTAGACCAACTTAGGCCAAAAGCCTAAGCTTGGGGGAGTACGTATTTCTCACCGACATTACATTCATGTTCACACACTCATTCTAGTTGTCGGTGTTCATCCTTTTTCATTGTATTATCCATGTTAGTTTATTTTCTTTTTCTCGCTTTCTTCTTGTGTGTTTGAAAAGCCTTTGAGAAAAACAAAAAAAAATTAGTTGTAGCTTAGTTTACATTCCATGCTTAGTTGTAGTATTATAGAAAACCCAAAAAGATTTCTCGTCCTTCTTTTACTTGTTGGGAGCTTTCCCGTGTAAATAGTTTTTCTTTTTCTTGTTTTACTTTCTTCAGAAAAACAAAAACTCCAAAAACATTTCAGTGTGTTTATTTGAAATTCTTTTCTTTTCTTTGGGTGTCGAGGAGAGAAGACCACGATGAAAATGTTGAGTGGCTCTCATATGCATTATTGTTGATCTAACAAAGAGCCCATATTATATTGTCTTCTCCTTTGAATAAGTGTTTGCAGATTCTAGCTTAGTCCAATGCACGTGCACTATTATTATTATTCACATCGTTCAGTCATGCAAGTGAAATGCAATAATGACGATACATGATGAAATGATTTGGATGAGGCAAAGCTGGTATGAACTCGACCTATCTTGTTTTTGTAAATATGATTAGTTCATCGTTCCTGATTCAACCTATTATGAATGAAACATGTTTGCAATGACAGTTAGAGATTATAGTTACTCATGCCATGCTTAATTAGCTAGGAGTTTATAATGGTTTACCTTGTGTGGCAACATGCTTTTAAAATGGTTGTGATGTAGTATGATAGGATAGTATCCTCCTTTGAATGATTCGAGTGGCTTGACTTGGCACATGTTCACGCATGTAGTTGAAAACAAAATCAACATAGCCTCCACGATATTTATGTTCATGGTGATTTATATCCTACTAATGCTTGCATTCAATGTTGGTTACTCTCAATGCATGTTTATGACTGTTGTCGCTCTCTAGTTGGTCACTCCCCAGTCTTTTGCTAGCCTTCACTTGTACTAAGCGGGAATACTGCTTAGGCATCCACTTCCATAAACCCAAACTTATTCCATATGAGTCCACCATACCTTCCTATATGCGGTATTTACCTGCCGTTCCAAGTAAATTTGCATGTGCCAAACTCTAAACCTTCAAATGATAATCTGTTTTTATGCCCGAATCGCTCATGTAGCGACTGGGGGCTGTCGATATCTTCCATGCTAGGTGGGTTATTCTCACAATGAGTGGACTCCGCTCATCATTCACGAGAAAATGGCTGGTAATCGGGATGCCCAGTCCCATGCTCAAATCAAATCAAAATAAATTAAAACAAAACTCCCCCAGGATTGTTGCTTGTATGGACGGTACCCGTTGTTTCGGACCAGCCGTGGAGTGTGCTTGATGGTTGAGGGGGAGTAAAAAAAAGTTTACCATTCTGTTTGGGAACCGCCTATAATGTATGTAGTATGGAAGATACTGAGATCTCTTGGTTGTTATGTTGACAATGAAAGCATACCGCTCAAAATTATATTCATCTCTGTTTTAAAAACTCGAGCTCTGGCACCTATGCAAATCCCTGCTTCCCTCTGCGAAGGGCCTATCTATTTACTTTTATGTTGAGTGATCATTCTATGATAAAAAACACCAGATAGAAAGCACCACTGTCATTTGTATGCTTTGTTATTAATTGATATTGAGTATGACTGTGACTGGATCTCTTTTACCATGAATTACAATGTCTAGTCAGTCCTTGATCTTCAGGGGTGCTCTGCATTTATGTTTTGCGGTCTCAGAAAGGGCTAGCGAGATACCATCTTGTTATATCATATCATGATTGTTTTGAAAAAGTGTTGTCATCCGAGATTTATTATTATTGCTCGCTAGTTGATTATGCCATTGATATGAGTAAATGTGAGACCTAAATATTATTGTGAATATGGTTAGTTCATAATCTTTGCTGAAAACTTGAATGATGGCTTTACATATTTGCAACAACAAGATCAAACAGAGTTTGTAAAAGTTTTTCTTTATCACTTTCAATTTGTCAACTGAATTGCTTGAGGACAAGCAATGGGTTAAGCTTGGGGGAGTTGATACGTCTCCATCGTATCTACTTTTCCAAACTCTTTTGCCCTTGTTTTGGACTCTAATTTGCATGATTTGAATGGAACTAACTCGGACTGACGCTGTTTTCAGCAGAATTGCCATGGTGTTATTTTTGTGAAGAAATAAAAGTTCTCAGAATGACCTGAAACTTCACGGAGATCAGTTTTGGAATAAATAAAAAATATTGGCGAAAGAATCAACTAAAGGGGGCCCACACCCTGTCCACAAGGGTGGGAGGCGCGCCCACCCCACCCTCTATCCTTGTGGGCCCCCTGGACCTCCACCGACCTCAACTCCAACTCCATATATTCACGCTCGGGGAGAAAAAAATCAGAGAGAAGGATTCATCGCGTTTTACGATATGGAGCAGCCGCCACCTCCTGTTCTTCCTCGGGAGACCAGATCTGGAGTCCGTTCGGGGCTCCGGAGAGGGGAAATCGTCGCCGTCATCATCATCAACCATCCTCCATCACCAATTTCATGATGCTCACCACCGTGCATGAGTAATCCCATCGTAGACTTGCTGGACGGTGATGGGTTGGATGAGATTTACCATGTAATCGAGTTAGTTTTGTTAGGGTTTGATCCCTAGTATCCACTATGTTCTAAGATTGATGTTGCTATGACTTTGCTATGCCTAATGCTTGTCACTAGGGCCCGAGTGCCATTATTTCAGATCTGAACCCTTTATGTTTCCATGAATATATTTGTGTTCTTGATCCTATCTTGCAAGTTATAGTAACCTACTACGTGTTATAATCCGGCAACCCCGGAGTGACAATAGTCGGGACACTTCCTGGTGATGACCGTAGTTTGAGGAGTTCATGTATTCACTAAGTGCTAATGCTTTGGTCTGGTTCTCTATTAAAAGGAGGCCTTAATATCCCTTAGTTTCCAATAGGACCCCGCTGCCACGGGAGGGTAGGACAAAAGATGTCATGCAAGTTCTTTTCCATAAGCACGTATGACTATATTCGGAATACATGCCTACATTATATTGATGAATTGGAGCTAGTTCTGTGTCACCCTATGTTATAACTGTTGCATGATGAATGCCATCCGACATAATTATCCATCATTGATCCATTGCCTACGAGCTTTTCACATATTGATCTTTGCTAAGTTACTTTTCCGTTGCCACTGTTACAATTGCTACAAAACTGCTACTGTTACTTTTGCCACCGTTACTGTTACTTCCATACTACTTTGCTACTAAATACTTTGCTGCAGATATTAAGTCTTTCAGGTGTGGTTGAATTGACAACTCAGCTGCTAATACTTGAGAATATTCTTTGGCTCCCCTTGTGTCGAATTAATAAATTTGGCTTGAATACTCTACCCTCAAAAACTGTTGCGATCCCCTATACTTGTGGGTTATCATCCGGCAGAGGGTACCTCGTTCCCCCTCCCCTCCTCCCAGGCCGTGGCCTTGAGGTGCTATTGAAGGATGAGCTCATCCAACAAGGTGAGGATCTCCTCTGATTTTTTGCCAAATTTTCATTCTGATCCGCTACACGATGAATTGCTATGAGCTACTGCTGCTGCTGCTATATGATGCATTGCTATGAGCTGCTCCTGATGCTGCTATATGATGAATTGCTATGAGCTACTACTGCTATATGATGAATTGCTATGAGTTGCTGCTGCTGCTATATGATGAGTTGCTATAAGCTGCTCCTCCTGCTGCTATATGATGAATTGCTATGAGCTGCTGCTGGTATATGATGAATTGCTAGCTGCTGCTGCTGTATGATGACTTACTATGAGATATTGCTGCTATATGATGCTTTCAGGTGGTGCTGCTATATGATAATAACCAGCCACTTGGAACATCGAATTTTGATAAATAATGGTTCTTGTCATGGGAAACCACGACCACCTATGGGGCCAAGGGCCCCTTTTGGTTCGGCAGGGGGACTGAGCGCATTAGACAAAGAGTGGAGGAGCGCAGCGTAGCGCGGCAGAGATCACACGGGCAGTTTTTACCTTGGTTCGGGCCGCCGCGAGGCGTAAAACCCTACTCTTGCTTTGGTGGATGGTGGTGGAAACGCAGCGCTCTTGCCCGGCAGGGTTGCCTCGGGGTGAGAGCAGCTATGCGCGTATGGGTGTACAGTGGTCCGAATCCTTTCTATGGTTGCCATGGGCCTCCTTTTATAGATTAAGGGGTCACCACAGTGGCAAATCAGTCATTATGTACTGATTAGATAGCGAACAGTGCTATCATATCTCCTCTGCAGACAGAGAAGTACGCATTAAATGCGCCACTCAGTGTCCCATCATGGCCTACCCGGCACGCCTTACCGGGCTGTTTGGCCACCTTCTCTCATGTCTGCATGACACGTCGTAGCACGGGTGTCATCTGGAGGTGATTCCTGTAGGAAATGGCTGCCATGTGGCAAAAGGCAGCCGCTTAGTCATCTCGGGGATTGACACCGCACCGATCGGTGACTTGCGTCGCCGTGAGGTGGGGCGGTGAAGTCTTGGCGGGGCGTTTTGCCGTCGTATGCCCCGACAGGCCTGCCGGGGCGGCCTTGAGGCTTGCTTCTTGGGCAACCTTGACCTCGCCAAGCTCTCCTGCCCGGCAAGGGAGGTTTTCCCTTAGCGGTGTCTTGCTTCTTGGCTTGACTTGGTCTTCTCAACTTGCCCTTTGGTTCCTCGAAGAGCCTATCTCTTTACCTTGTCCTTGTCTTGGATGTTGTATTCTTGATCTTGGGCCTGTGCACGGTCTGGGCAACAGACCCAGGGTTTGTTGCACCGACAGGAGCCCCCGGGCCTGGCCCGAACGAGCTGCCGGGCGTCGTCGGGGTAGGCCCTAACTTATGCATAGGCGAGGGGGAAATAGCCGCTCGCCCTTTGAGATCTTCTTTGCTTCTTCATTAATCCGAGCTCAGATCAGTTTTCGGTTCTTTCGGCCGTCGCGTAACGCCAACCGTAGTGGGGCCACTCTTATAATGCCCCGTGAATGACTTTAACGCACGGGAGAGTAACTGCCAATTCACTCTTCCCACCACGCCCTTATCCCCGGCCACGTATGCTGCATGCATCGAGCGGGGTAGGTAACGGAGACGCGTGGTGCGGGGGAGCATTAAGGCAGGGGCCTGGTCTTCATGGATTGGTGGAGGAGGATGGCGGTCCCCCGCTGAGGGAGCGGCTCCCGACCCCGGCCCGTCTATAAAAGGAGGGACGGGGGAGGAGTGGGAGTATTTGTCCGCTCACCTCCTTTATTCTCTGCTCCCTCCTGAGGTATGCCGAAGAGGAGAGCTTGGGGCCAAGCCCCGGGCACCAGCTTGGGGTCGATGGCATCGAGTGCTGGGGCAGAATCCTCTTCCTATCTTCACGCAGGCTTCAGGGGGGGCGCGGGTGGCGCGGTGGTAGCACCGGAGGTAGCGACTCTGGTGCGCTCGTCGCCGGACCGCCCGTAGCTCCAATCTAAGTGAGGGGCGACGCAAGCGACACCACGCCGAGGCCCATAATGGACACGAGGCGTGGTAGTCAATCGTGGCCTAGTCCTCCTTTTCCTGTGATGCCGGAGGGAGGCCACAAAGGTGGTTCGGTACCGGTAGTGGCGGATTCCTCCTCTCAGGGCACCGCCTGCCCGGCGTATGGGTCGGCTCCTCGTCCCCATGTGTGCTTCCTTAAAGGGCAGTGGCCCCATGTCTTCGAGTCGTTGGAGACGACCATGCTCTCTGTGGAGCTACCCGGAGCGCTTGGTGTTTGCCCTGGTTGGCGTGGCGGGAGCTTCGAGTGGCAGTGGTAAAGGAGGTGGTGGCGACCCATGATCCGTCAAGAGTGGGGGCGACCGCTCCGATGAGGCGTGCTTGCCGGCAGCACCATCACCACCGGTTGAGCTTTCGGCAGCGTCACCATCCACACCTGCCCTCCGGTTTCTTCCTCCTAGCCCGGGAATGGTGTCCTCCTGATCCTGGGGAGGCGTCGAATCCCAGCCGGGCCTTCCCTCCGTCTTCTTTGTTTCCCCCTGTAGTTTCGAAGAAGGGAAGGATGGAATAGAAAAGGGGATCATGAGCATTTATCTTTTTCAATCTAAAATATGTAGGCACTTGCCAAACTTTAGTTCAAATTATGTAATATCTTTTATCCATGTTTGTGTTCTGTAAGGTATGTACTTGTTGATCAGCATATTAATGAAAAAGATAAACCTTGCTGGGCACTTGTGCATGGAACATGTCCATGCAGAGGGAAAATGCCTCTTTATGCTCAAGTAAACAAGTTTTTCCCCGGTAGGCTATCCTGCCAGTACCCTCAAGTTGCTGCCACGGGGCTGGGCCTGCCGGGCACAAATCGTGAAGAGGGACCAGCCCCTGGCCAACTTTCTCGCCAAAGGCCACTACAATCTCCCTAACCAAAGCAACGTTCGAGTCAAGGGACGGGAGCACCTAAGTCTTGAAAGCGGCGAGGTTTTCCTATGCACAAGCTTTACTTACAGAACTCGCATGGATAAGAGAGAGAACTTATCTATTTTATCTTGACGGGGATCGCGATGTAGGCTTGTCTTCTCTTCTCCTTTTTTGGGACCGAATCCACAGTAGGAGCCTGCAGTATGATGCAGATGAAAATGATGCCCCATGCGATCTTATCTACATGAACATGCAATGCTCATGACATGCTTATGCATGCATGCAATCTGTTGGGGGCCCCCTAGCGCTTCATTTATTTCTCTGTTGCTTAGGGTCTGCGCCTGGCTTTGTACAAGGGGTTACATGCAACAGAGGCAAGGCATGTACAAAAGGGTGGCTGCCGGGCAGGGCTCGACAGCCGCACCTTACGGGTAGAACTTGCGGAGATGCTCAATGTTCCATGAGTTTTGCAACTGAATGCCATCTCCAGTCTCCAGACAGACTGCGCCAGGTCTGGTGACTCCTACTACCCGGTAAGGGCCTTCCCACTTTGGCGTCAACTTGTTTGCACCCTTGGCGGACTGAACGCGCCTAAGGACAAGGTCGCCTTTCTCAAAACACCGGGCATGAACCCTGCGGCTGTGATTGTGACGCAGGGCCTGCTGATAGTGTGTGGCACGCGTAGCAGCCCGGAGATGGTTTTCCTCGAGTAGCACAGCGTTGTCACGCCGGTGCTGATCTTACGCTACTTCATCATAGGCAAGCACTCGAGGTGACCCATAAATGAGTTCCATGGGGATAACTGCTTCTGCCCCATAGACTAGGGAGAAGGGAGTCTTCCCGGTAGCTCGATTTGGTGTCATTCTGAGGGACCAAAGAACCACCGGCAACTCATCGATCCACCGCCTGCTGCACTTCTGCAGCCAATCAAAAGTTCTCGTCTTGAGTCCTCGCAACACTTCAGCGTTCGCCCTCTCAGCTTGCCCGTTGCTCCTTGGTTGGGCCACAGAGGCGAATGAGATTTTGCTTTCGAGGGCATGAACGTATTGCATGAAGGTGCGACTCCTGAACTGGGTGCCGTTGTCAGTGATGATCCGGGCAGGAACTCCGAAGCGGCACACCAATCCTTTCAAGAACTTGATAGCTGACTGAGCAGTCACCTTTCTCACGGGCTCTACTTCTGGCCACTTTGTAAACTTGTCGATTGCAACGAACAAGAATTCAAAGCCCCCGGCAGCACGGGGGAAAGGGCTGAGGATATCGAGCCCCCAAACCGAAAACGACCATGACAAAGGGATTGTCTGAAGAGCTTGGGCAGGCAGGTTGATGTTCTTGGAATGGAACTGGCAGGCTTCACACTTGGTGACAATCTCGACCGCATCTTGGAGGGTTGTGGGCCAGTAGAATCCTTGCTGGAAAGCTTTCCCAACCAACGCCCTTGATCCAATGTGGGAGCCGCACATACCATTGTGTATCTCTGCCAGCAGTTCCTTTCCTCCTTCCTGGAAAATGCACTTCAATTTCACATCGTTGGGCCTCCTTCTGTACAGTGTGTCATCAACGAACTGATACATACTGGCCCTCCGGGCTACTCTTTCAGCTTCTTCTTGCTCTTCAGGAAGTTCTCCAGTTTGGAGGAAATGGACTATGTACCGTGCCCAAGGCGGAGCCTGTGGCTCGGCAACGAGGACTAATGGCACCTCCTCATTCGTGAGAGTGCAATCCTCGACCGCGGGGACCAGTGGCCTAGCGGGAGGATGCAACTCAGCGATCGAAGGGGAGTTGTGCCCGACAAGCTTTCTGCTGGGATCCTCGAGGGGTTCTACCGGGAGAGGCTTGCCGGAGTCCAGTTTCCTCCTCTTTCTGGCCATTGTTGCCGGGGATACGGAGGGCTGAGTCAAATGGAGAACAAAAGTTCCTAGTTGCATAGGGAGCTTCTGCACAGCGCACTTTGGCAGATGATCAGCGATGCTGCTTTCCGCACGGGGTACGTGCTTTGTTTGCAATCCGTCAAAGCGCTCCTCCAACTTTCTCACTTCCTCAACTTATGCCTCCATCAATGGACTTTGGTAATCCTTGTTGACTTGTCTCACCAGAAGTTGTGAATCTTCGCGGATGATCAGCTTCTTGATCTCCAGTTCGGTTGCAATCCTGAGCCCGACAAGGAGCCCTTCATACTCTGCTGTATTGTTGGTAGCTTCCTCCCGGGGAAAATGCTTCTGGATGACGTACTTCAGGTGCTCTCCGGTGGGAGCAACGAGAAGCACACCAGCCCCTGCCCCTTGTAGGGAGAAGGTACCATCAAAATACATGATCCATTCTTGGGGTGCTTCCTTGCCAGGGATAACTGTCTCCAATACCTCTTCATTAGGAGTTGGTGTCCATTCTGCAATAAACTCTGCCAATGCTCTACTCTGAATGGTTGATGTGCTCTCAAACTTCAAACCAAAGTTGGATAACTCCAAAGCCCACTCCACTATCCTGCCGGTAGCTTCAGCGTTTCAGAGTATCCGTTGCAAAGGGAAATGTGTGACAACTGTGATCTCATGGGCTTGGAAGTAGTGGCACAGTTTCCTTGAGGCCATGACAAGGCCAAAGATCATTTTTTGCATGCCAGAGTACCTGGATCTAGCCCCCTGCAATAGGGAGCTGACGAAGTATACTGGGCGCTGCACCACTTTCTTCTTTGTCGTGACCAAAGAACTGCTTCCGTTGTTCTGCTCTTCTCTACCTTGATCTGCATTTGACCCTGTCGGGGTGTGTTCGCTTTCCTCCCCGGAAGGGACACCAACTGCGTCTGCTGCTTCATCCACTTCCCTCTGCGCTACCAGTGCTATGCTAACCACCTGATTAGTTGCCGCCAAATATAGTAGCAACGGCTCTTGAGGTTTTGGGGCAACCAAAGTGGGCATAGAGGAAAGGTAGGTCTTCAAATCTTGTAGTGCTGCGTCTGCCTCGGGGGTCCACTCCATGGGCCCTGCCTTTTTCAAAACCTTGAAGAACGGCAAGGCATGCTCGGCAGACTTGGGAATGAACCTGCTATGTGCGGCAACACATCCAGTCAAATGCCTCACGTCCTTGACTGTCTTGGGTGCTTGGATCTGCTCGATAGCCTGGATCTTGTCAGGGTTGGCCTCTATCCCTCGGTGGGACACAAAGAAGCCAAGTAGCTTGCTGGAAGGAACGCCAAACACACACTTCTCCGGATTTAGCTTCAAGTTGATCCTGCGCAGATTAGCAAACATCTCTTCCAAATCCTGGATGAGGGTTGATCTGTCCTTGGTCTTGACCACAATATCGTCCATGTAGGCCTCAACGTTCCTGTGCAACTGTGACTCAAAACAAATCTGGACTGCTCTTCCGAAAGTGGACCCGGCGCTCTTCAACCCGAAAGGTATCCGCACGAAGCAGTATGTGCCACATAGGGTGATGAACGCGGTCTTCTCTTCGTCTTCCTTGGACATGAAGATCTGATGATACCCAGAGTAGGCATCCAGTAAGGAAAGCAGGTTACACCCGGAGGTGGAATCCACAATCTGGTCGATGCGCGGCAAGGGGAATGGGTCCTTAGGGCATGCCTTGTTCAGATCCATAAAATCTATGCACAGCCTCCACTTCCCATTGGCCTTCCGTACCACCACTGGATTTGCTAACCCCGTTGGATGTAACACTCCTCTAACCAGACCAGCTGCCTCAAGTTTCTTGATCTCCTCGGCAATAAACTGCTACCACTCCAAAGCTTGTTTCTGGACCTTCTGCTTGACGGGTCGGGCATGTGGGCAGACAGCAAGGTGGTGCTCCATTACCTTCCTGGGAACACCGGGGATGTTAGATGGTTGCCAGGAAAACACATCGACATTCGCCCGCAGGAAGGCAACAAGCGCACTTTCCTATTTGTCATCGAGGGTGGCGCTGATGGTGAAAGTACCACCAGCGCCATCCATCCCTGCCGGGACCTGTTTCACAGTGGGTACAGAGGCCTTGGATCTCTTGCTATTGGAACCCTCCGGTGAGTCATCAACAGGCGTAGCATACCCCGGAGAGGTGCGCTTCCCGGATTCCTTTCCGGCGTCCCTGTTAGCCTTCTTCTTTCCATTACTTTCCTTGGCGGGGATTGCAACTTCAGTGGCCTCTACCGCGACTGCATCCCGGTACATCTTGTCCACACAAATAATTGCGTCCTCCTTGTCTGATGGAATGGAAATGATGCCCACCACCCCTGGCATCTTCAAGGTGTTGTAGGCATAGTGGGATGCCGCCATGAACTTGGCCAAAGCTGGGCGACCAAGGATTCCATTGTATGGCAGGGGGAGGTCCACCACATCAAACACGATCTTCCCAGTCCTGCAGTTCAACTCTCCCCCAAATGTCACTGGTAATGTGATTTTCCCCTTAGGACGACTCCTGTCGGGGTTGATCCCTTGAAACGTACCAGTAACTTTGAGCTCTTCTTCTGCTATCTAGAGTTTGTTGATGACCTTTGAAGAAATCAGATTCAACCCGGCCCCGCCGTCAACCAGCATCTTTGTGACTTTGAGGTTGCGGATTGTTGGTGATACCAATAATGGCAAGCACCCTACCGCGGTGGTGCAGTCAGGGTGGTCCTCTTCATCGAATATGATGGGCGTGCGGGACCACTTGAGCGGCCTTCGAGAGTCTGTCGCTGGCTCCACGGCATTGATTTCATGCGCCCACCGTTTAAGTTGGCGGTGAGAGGAGTGCAAAGATGCACCCCCATCAATGCACAGGGGGTCAGTGGCCTTCTGGATTTCCTGCTCGCTGGTCTCCTCTTCATCTCCTCCATCACTCTCATCATTGCAATCCTCCTTCTCACGGCCTCTGGCGGGTTTCCCTTGATTTTGAGGAGCCTTACCGGGGCGGCTTGCTCCCCCACCCCGGCCCTTTCCGCCAGAGGCATTCTGACCTTTCTCTTTATCTCGCTTCTCATATTCAGCCCTCTGCTTCTTGACAAGCTGCTCAACCTGATGACACTCCTGGAGATCGTGGCCCTTGGTCCAATGGATCTTGCAATACGGGCCATCGCCTTTCCCAGCTTTCTCGGCAGCCGCGGCTTCCCGGCAGTCAGTGCATGCGGCAACCTCCTTGCCGGGTATCTCAGCCTTGGCTTTCTTGCCGGTACTAGGCAGGCACGATCCCTCAGCGGTCATCGCTGCCTTATCCTTGCGCCTTTTGTTGTGCTTCTTGTTCTTCTTCTTTTGACTGGTGGCCTTGTCATCATCCTCTAAATCGATGTCGATGCCATCCTCTTCTCCGGGGAGCTTCCTCCCCTCCTCTATCCGAGCACACTTATCCACCAGAGTGTAAAGCTCTTTCACAATCTTGCGCAATCGAACATTCATCTTGGAACATATTCGACGATTGCGCATGTTGGACTGGAACGCAGCTATCACAGCTGCCGGGTGGATGTCTGAAATATTCCTGTGGACTCTGCTGAATCTCTGCATGTATTTCCGCAGGCTCTTCGCCTTCCTTCTGCAGGAGGAGCTGCAAGTCGCTGGGCCGCCCTGGTTCTTGATGGCCGCCCGTGAAGGCGCCAATGAACTCATGGCACAGGTCAGCCCAGGTCGAAATGGAATTCTCCGGCAGGTGCATCAGCCAAGCCCTCACATTTGGCTTGAGTGCCAAAGGGAAGTAGTTGGTGAATAACTTCTCATCTCTTCCCCCGGCAGCTTGAACAGCGATGGTGTAGATGCTCAAGAACTCTGCCGGGTTCACTCTTTCTTCATACTTCTCTGGTATCTCTGGCTTGAACGTGCGAGTGGACGGCCAACGGACTTGCCGCAGCTCACGGGTGAAGGCAGGGCACCCAGCCTTGAAAGGCAGGTACCCACCGTCAGCGACTGCGGGCTCATCGACGTTTGGGCCATCGCGCCTATAGGACTGGCTGTGGGCGTCGCGGTGTCGCTCGTTGTTGACACGCGCGCCTTCCCTACGCCTGTCCTCCAGGACTCGCCGTGGGCCTTGACGCGCTCGAGGGTCGGACGAAGCCATCAAGACGTCGTCAGGTTCTTGGTCGCACGGCTCCCGCGCCGGCTGCCGCGGAGGGGACTGCACCGTAGGAGTGGCCCCATCCGCATAGCCAGCAACGTGGGCCGTTGCCGCTGCCTGGGGAGGCCGTGGCGGACAAGCCCGCTATGATCCTCCCGCCTCAGTGAAGCCAATCAGCCTCTGAATGGTGGCTCTCCACTCATCCATCTGATCGGCTGCCGACGGAAATTTCAACAGTAGCTGAGCTCGCGCCATGGCCTCCGAAGTGGTGCTTGGCATGGATGTCGATGAAGACCGTAACGTCGCCCGGCTCCTGACGGTGCCGGTAGCGGTCGCGCCGTGCTCTCGTTGTTGTGAGCCAGCCGCTTGGATGGCGTGTGGACGAGGTGGAGGCGCTTGAGGGCCAGCGGCTCCGTTTGGTGTAGCGGCTCCGATTCCCCACAGAGCGAGTACCCCCGCTGCGGCTGTGCCCTTCGGCCGGACGAGGAGGTGAAGATGGAATGATCTCTCCTCCCATACCTCATGGGACGTGGCCGCTGGAATGTAGTTGGTGTTGTCTTTCTCCGGTGCCTCCTGCTCCTGCTTCGGCCGCAGGGGAGGTGGTAATGACGCCCCCCGCGCCGACCACGTCCCCCGTAGCGTCCGCACTTCCAGGCGTCCCCGTAGCCCGTGCGGCGTCGGCGGGCACGTGTGGCGAGGACTTCAAGGTGGATGGATGAGCCGCGGCGCCGGGCTTCTTCTTGGGTGCCATGGACGATGGAGCCATTGACGAAGAAGATGGCGGTGAAGATGACGCGCTTCATACACTTCTCGGGTTCGCGCAAGCGCAGCCCCCTACCTGGCGCGCCAAAGATGTCGTGGGAAACCATGGCCACCTATGGGGCCAAGGGCCCCTTTTGGTTCGGCAGGGGGACTGAGCGCATTGCACAAAGAGCGGAGGAGCGCAGCATCACGCGACAGAGATCACACGGGCAGTTTTTACCCAGGTTCGGGCCGCCGCGAGGCGTAAAACCCTACTCCTGCTTTGGTGGATTGATGGTGGATGGTGGTGGAAACGCAGCGCTCTTGCCCGACAGGGTTGCCTTGGGGCGAGAGCAGCTACGCGCGTATGGGTGTACAGGGGTCTGAATCCTTTCTATGGTTGCCATGGGCCTCCTTTTATAGATTAAGGGGTCACCACAGTGGCAAATCAGTCATTGTGTACTGATTAGATAGCGAACAGTGCTATCATATCTCCTCTGCAGACATAGCAGTACGCATTCAATGCGCCGCTCAGTGTCACATCATGGCCTGCTCGACACGCCTTGCTGGACTGTTTGGCCACCTTCTCTCCTGTCTGCATGACACGTCGCACGACGGGTGTCATCTGGAGGTGATTCCTATAGGAAATGGCTGCCATGCGGCAAAAGGCAGCCACTTAGTCATCTCGGGGCTTGACACCGCATCGATCGGTGATTTGCATCGCCGTGAGGTGGGTCGGTGAAGTCTTGGCGCGACGTTTCACCTTTGTATGCCCCGGCAGGCCTGCCGAGGCGGCCTTGAGGCTTGCTTTCGGGGCAACCTTGACCTCGCCACATTCTCCTGCCCGGCAAGGGAGGTTTTCCCTTAGCGGTTATTTTGCTTCTTGGCTTGACTTGGTCTTCTCAACTTGCCCTTTGGTTCCTTGAAGACCTATCTATTTACCTTGGCCTTGTCTTGGATGTTGCAATCTTGATCTTGGGCCTGTGCACGGTCTGGGCAACAGACCCAGGGTTTGTTGCACCGACAGTTCTTCATTTAAATTTAGGCAATGCGTTCTTCATTTAAATTAGGCAATGGGCTCTCTATGGAAGACATTGACCAAAGTAGATTGTGCCAAGTAAATGGTATTTTTGTATTATCATTTTGAACAAATATTGATGGTCTGTTTTCCTATCATATTAATTACTGCACTGGGTTCAATTTGTGATGTTTGCAAGTTAAATTAATTTTCATATGGGCAGCAAAATGACAAAATATAATGCAATCTAGACTTTTCACTGATCATACCACAGATAAGCAGAAAAGGTAGGCAATGAAAAGAACTGGTTAGCTTATTATCTGGAGCTTATATTCAAAGGTGCTTATTTTCTTAGGATAACTCGAAATAACTGTCCCTAAGAACCCTGCCCAATAGCACTGACATACAAATAACATGTCACGATGATTGCAATGGAGTGACCTACCATAGCACACTGTATAGGCTCACCGTTGCCTCTCCTTTTTTTGCGATGTTCCATGAAATTGCCACATACATCTTGTACTAAGAAATCTTGTACTTTTTCATTGTGGCACCCCATCTGCAAATTGACACGGCTAATTTGAGATATCTCCACATGATAATACATTGCATATCCCTTGCGCATATTTAAACCACCAATTAACGATTGTGTGCATAGCATAAACTAGCCATGAATCTGTGTACAGGACTAGCAGGCACTCTAAGGGAGCATAATGTAGTGCACTAGAATTCCTACATGCCACCTACGATTTTGTGTAATGTACTACCTCCGTTCCTAAATATGTCTTTGTAGAGATTCCACTATGGACCACATATAGATGTAGATAGATGCATTTTCGAGTGTAGATTCACTCATTTGGCTCTGTATGTAGTCTATAGTGGAATCTCTACAAAGACTTATATTTAGGAACGGAGGGAGTATCATGTATGACATCTACATCTCTAATTTAGCAACCAGTAGTTGAAATCATTGTCTACACAAAGGGATTACTGGTCGAAAATCCTAGCAAAGCACGCTAGCAGGCACACAACAATACAAGAGAGAGACGCACTTACAAGATCATAGCAATGCCTCTGTCCAGGATCTTGGTTGGCCAAGCTGTTAGATCCAGAAGAAACATCATCCTTGTAGTTCTTGCCAGCTGCATAACATGTAACAGCGACCTGTTAGTATATTTGAAGTACATCGGGCAGGTGATGCTGGACGGGTTTAAAGGTGACAAGTACCTAGGCGGCGGTGGGTGCTTGGCATCTTGCCAGATGGTGGGAATCAGGTTAGAAACGTCAAGGGTGATGACGCTGCGCTAGCTGTCGGAGTCTGGTAAGGAGATCTAGAATCGTGGAGTAGGGTGTTTGTGGAGCGACTCCTGTAGGGTGGACTACGGTGTGGGCGAAGCGGATCTGAGGCCGTGGACGAGGGTGTCGGTGAAGCTGATCCGGTGGTTGGGTTCAGGATGGTGTCGACGATGTGGATCTGCGGCCATGGACGGGGCATCAGAAGCTGCTCTGGTAGGTTGGACGAGGGTGCGATGAAGCGGATCTGAGGCTGTGGACTTGGGCGTTGGCAAAGCGGCCCCGGTAGGGTTGAGAATGGTATGATGGTGTCGGCGAAGCAGCTCTGGTAGGGTTGAGGAAGGTGTCGGCGAAGAGGATCAGAGGCCGTCGACGGGGGCGTCGGTGGGGCGGCTCCGGGGGTGTTGATGAAGCATCTCTGGTGGGGAGTATGAAGGAGCCACTGCAGATGCGCTGCGGTTGACGAGAGTACCAGCGAAGCAGATCCGGCACCGTGGACAAGGCCAGCACTGAATGGGCTATGGTAAAGTGGTGGATGAGCAGTCTACTTGTTTCTAGGGGAGGTGGGAGGGGTAGATGCGGCCGCAAAAGTAGATCCGGCGAGGTTGACGACGCTGGCAGTGAATGGGCTCTGGTACGCCGGTGGATGAGCAGTCTAGGGTTTCGAGAGGGAAGGGGTAGAAAGGCCGATGAACTACGGACGGCATGATGTAAGATGCTCTGGTGCTGTGGAGTGGTCGTTTTTGCGGGAGAGGGAGAGGAAATGGGGGTGCCGTGTGGTGGGGGAACCGGAAGTTACCAAAGCAACCCCAACCTATTATGTAAATGAGGGCCGTATTGTAACTATTGTTCTCGGTGCACCAAGGACATAAGGGGAATTTCACATGCTAAAGACTAGGTGGCGGAAATTTCAGAAGGAAGCAGGAGATTTTGCCGCCCGCGGGATCGTTCGTATCCAGTTTCAGCTAATTTTGGACAATGCTAGCAGGAAGGTCATGCGAGACTGTGTACACGGGGCACACGTTAGCAGTTAATAACTCGTATGAAGTCCACCCCAAAAAAAAGACAATAACTCGGGATGATGCACTGATAACTTGGACATTCACACGGGCGCGGCCAATCGTACGGGTGTAGAGGCGCGTTCACAAAAAAACGGATCAAACGCCCAGCCTATGTATTTCTCGTGTAAATATATAATTTAGTGCCATTGGTTATTTATTTTAAACACAATGCATTGACGTGTTAATTTTAATTATATTGCACAGTAACAAATGGATAATATAGATGCACAAAAGAAACGGATATTGTAGTCCGCTACTTAAAAGTGTTACCTCATATGATTACATGGCCTCCATTTCATAAATTGCATACCAGTTGAATTCATATATGAATATTACATATATTACTTCATAATAGAACCTTAAATCATCCAAGACTAATGAATTTGAATGCAAAACTAACAATGGTGCATGTACATGATAACTACAGTGGTTGTTTGAAGAAACAACACTATAACTTTGGCATGCACAATTGAAAAAGACTATTTGAAAAAAAAAATGTGATATGTGAGTGTCCAATCTTTGTACCATTGAATCGATATTGTCTCGTTGGCCACGATATGAAGTAGATATTGATTATGTTCAAGCGATGCACATCCACGATCGCTAGATAGTGATACGCGAATGAATTGTGCAATCTCTCTCACACGCATACATATCTCGTTTCTCCGTGGGCATCGGAATCACACATGCGCACTTCTTGTATTTCTCTCCCTCTGTCAAGGTTAGAATTCATCTTTCTACACGTCCTACAAGTCGCTCACACAAAAACACACACGCTCTCTCTGTCGAACACGCCCACCCCTTAATTCCGCCCACCACCGCCACTAATGTCTCAAGTATAACTATGTCTCGCACACCTCGATCTTGATACTAATCTATCTACTGGCTTCTCTCTCAAACACACACACACTTCCCGACACCAAAGGAGTAGGGTGACACCTCGATCTTGATACTAATCTATCAACTGGCTTCTCTCTAAAACACACACACACACACACCATTCCCGACACCGCAGAGTAGGGTGTACACCTCGATCTTGATACTAATCTATCTACTGGCTTCTCTCTCAACACACACACGCACACTCGCTGATTGTGCCTTTGTCCTATCGCGCGCACACCCCGATATGTCTTTCTCTCCCTCCCCCCCTCCCCATCCCCCCCCCAACAATGACACAGAAGGGTGACACCTCGATCTTGATCTTAATCTATGAATTGGCTTCTCTCTCAAACACACACCACACACACGCTATTGTTGTGTCTCTGTGCCTCACTCACACACACTCGATATGTCTTCTCTCCGTAGCCCCCCTCGATATGTAGATTTCTCATGCACGCACAACTGTAGTGACATGACGCTGAACCCATTTGCCTTGTTTTTACCCCATCCATGATAGTTTTCACACCATGTTTTCTGTTAATTACACAGGCAAACCTTTTCTTGTTTACTACTAGTGAATTTGAGATCATTCGGGCAGACATAAAATTATCACTTCAACCCCATTATCATAGTAACTATTTAAAAGAAACTAGCAGATGCTTTGCATTGCACGGAACATCAAGATGCATTTGCATGAGTAGTTTATCTTGTGGGAAAAAAGGATGAACGAGGGAAGGCCTTATTTGCAAATGTGGTGAGGGGTGTGGGTATCTTTTTGCAAAATTGCCATAGTTTCCTTCCTATCCGTCAGATATAAATCGGACGGCCTATATTGCAGGATGGCAGGCACACCATCTGTTGGAAATATGCCCTAGAGGCAATAATAAAATGGTTATTATTATATTTCCTTGTTCATGATAATTGTCTATTGTTCATGCTATAATTGTATTAACCGGAAACCGTAATACATGTGTGAATACATAGACCATAGCATGTCCCTAGGAGCCTCTAGTTGACTAGCTCATTGATCAATAGATGGTTGTGGTTTCCTGACCATGGACATTGGATGTCGTTGATAATGGGCTCACATCATTAGGAGAATGATGTGATGGACAAGACCCAATCCTAAGCATAGCACAAGATCGTGTAGTTTGTTTGCTAGAGGTTTTTTAATGTCAAGTATCATTTCCTTAGACCATGAGATTGTGCAACTCCCGGATACCGTAGGAATGCTTTGGGTGTATCAAATGTCACAACGTAACTGGGTGACTATAAAGGTGCACTACAGGTATCTCCGAAAGTGTCTGTTGGGCTGGCACGAATCGAGACTGGGATTTGTCACTCCGTGTGACGGAGAGGTATCTCTGGGCCCACTCGGTAATACATCATCATAATGAGCTCAATGTGACTAAGGAGTTAGTCACAGGATCATGTGTTACGGAACGAGTAAAGAGACTTGCCGTTAATGAGATTGAACAAGGTATAGGGATACCGACGATCAAATCTCGGGCAAGTAACATACCGATGGACAAAGGGAATTGTATACGGGATTAATTGGATCCCCGACATCATGGTTCATCTGATGAGATCATCGTGGAACATGTGGGAGCCAATATGGGTATCCAGATCCCGCTATTGGTTATTGGCCGGAGAGGTGTCTCGGTCATGTCTGCATGGTTTCCGAACCCGTAGGGTCTACACACTTAAGGTTCGGTGACGCTAGAGTTGTAATGGTAATTGTATGTGTTTACCGAAAGTTGTTTGGAGTCTCGGATGAGATCCCGGACATCACGAGGAGTTCCGGAATGGTCTGGAGGTAAAGATTTATATATGGGAAGTCCTATTTTGGCCACCGGAAAATGTTCGGGATTTTTTGGTATTGTACCGGGAAGGTTCTAGAAGGTTTCGGAGTGGGGCCCACTTGCATGGGGGGCCCACATGAACGTGGGTAGTGGGGGCAAGGCCCCACACCCCTGGTCAAGGCGCACCAAGATCCCCCCTTAGAAGGAATAAGATCATATCCCGAAGGGATAAGATCATAATCCCTAAAAAGGGGGGATAACAATCGGTGGGGAAGGGAAAGGATGGGATTTCTTTCCTCCCACCTTTGCCAACGCCCCAATGGACTTGGAGGGCAAGAAACAAGCCCCCTCCACCCCAATATATAGTGGGGAGGTGCATGGGAGCTGCACCACTTGCCCCTGGCGCAGCCCTCCCCCCTCCTACTCCTCCTCCTCCGTAGTGCTTAGCGAAGCTCTGCCGGAGAACCACGAGCTCCACCGCCACCACGCCGTCATGCTGCCGGAGCTCTCCCTCAACTTCTCCTCTCCCCTTGCTGGATCAAGAAGGAGGAGACGTCCCCGGGCTATACGTGTGTTGAACACGAAGGCGCCGTCCGTTCGGCGCTTGAATCGGATCTTCCGCGATTTGAATTGCCGCGAGTACGACTCCATCAACCGTGTTCTTGTAACGCTTCCGCTTAGCGATCTTCAAGGGTATGAAGATGCACTCCCTCTCACTTATTGCTTGCATCTCCTAGATTGATCTTGGTGACACGTAGGAAAATTTTGAATTATTACTACGTTCCCCAACAGTGGCATCATGAGCTAGGTCTATGCATAGATTCTATGCACGAGTAGAACACAAGTAGTTGTGGGCGATGATTTGTTCAATTTGCTTACCGTTACTAGTCCTATCTTGATTCGGCGGCATTGTGGGATGAAGCGGCCCAGACCGACCTTACACGTACGCTTACGTGAGACAGGTTCCACCGACTGACATGCACTTGTTGCATAAGGTGGCTAGCGGGTGTCTGTCTCTCCCACTTTAGTCGGATCAGATTCGATGAAGAGGGTCCTTATGAAGGGTAAATAGCAATTGGCATATCACCGTTGTGGCTTTTGCGTAGGTAAGAAACGTTCTTGCTAGAAACCCATAGCAGCCACGTAAAACATGCAACAACAATTAGAGGACGTCTAACTTGTTTTTGCAGGGTATGCTATGTGATGTGATATGGCCAAAAGGATGTGATGAATTATATATGTGATGTATGAGATTGATCATGTTCTTGTAATAGGAATCATGACTTGCATGTCGATGAGTATGACAACCGGCAAGAGCCATAGGAGTTGTCTTAATTTATTGTATGACCTGCGTGTCAATGAAAACGCCATGTAATTACTTTACTTTATTGCTAACCGTTAGCCATAGTAGTAGAAGTAATAGTTGGCGAGACAACTTCATGAAGACACGATGATGGAGATCATGGTGTCATGCCGATGACGATGGTGATCATGCCGCGCCTCGAAGATGGAGATCAAAAGCGCAAGATGATATTGGCCATATCATGTCACTTTATGATTTGCATGTGATGTTTATCATGTTTACATCTTATTTGCTTAGAATGACGGTAGCATAAATAAGATGATCCCTCACTAAAAATTTCAAGAAATGTGTTCCCCCTAAGTGTGCACCATTGCAAAGGTTCGTTGTTTCGAAGCACCATGTGATGATCGGGTGTGATAGATTCTAACGTTCGCATACAACGGGTGTAAGCCAGATTTACACATGCGAAACACTTAGGTTGACTTGACGAGCCTAGCATGTACAGACATGGCCTCAGAACACAAGAGACCGACAGGTCGAACATGAGTCGTATAGTAGATGCGATCAACATGGAGATGTTCATCGTTGATGACTAGTCCGTCTCACGTGATGATCGGACACGGCCTAGTCAATTCGGATCATGTATCACTTAGATGACTAGAGGGATGTCTATCTGAGTGGGAGTTCATTAAATAATTTGATCAGATGAACTTAGTTATCATGAACTTAGTCTAAAATTGTCTTTACAATCTATCTTGTAGATCCAATGGCCCACGCTAATGTTGCCCTCAAATTCAACGCGTTCCTAGAGAAAACCAAGCTGAAAGACGATGGTAGCAACTATACGGACTGGGTCCATAACTTGAGGATCATCCTCATAGCTGCCAAGAAAGCATATGTCCTTGAAGCACCGCTAGGTGACGCACCCATTTTCCCAGCAACTCAAGACGTTATGAATGCCTGGCAGTCGCGTAGTGATGATTACTCCCTGGTTCAATGCGACATGCATTACAGCTTAGAACCGGGGCTTCAAAAGCATTTTAAGCAACACAAAGCATATGAGATGTTCAAAGAGCTGAAAATGGTTTTCCAAGCTCATGCCCGGGTCGAGAGATATAAAGTCTCCGACAAGTTCTACAGTTGTAAGATGGAGGAAAATAGCTCTGTCAGCGAGCATATACTCAAAATGTCTGGGTGGCACAACCGCTTGTCTCAGCTGGGAGTTAATCTTCCAGATGACTCGGTCATTGACAGGATCCTCCAGTCGCTTCCACCTAGCTACAAGAGCTTTGTGATGAACTACAATATGCAAGGGATGGAGAAGTCCATTCCTAAGTTATATTCAATGCTGAAATCAGCGGAGGTGGAGATTAAAAAGGAACATCAAGTGTTGATGGTGAATAAGGCTGCTAGTTTCAAGAAAGGCAAGGGTAAGAAGAACTTCAAGAAGGACGGCAAGGGAGTTGCCGCGCCCGGTAAGTCAGTTGCCGGAAAGAAGCCAAAGAATGGACCCAAGCCTGAGACTGAGTGCTTTTATTGCAAGGGAAATGGTCACTGGAAGCGGAACTGCCCCAAGTACTTAGCAGATAAGAAGGCCGGCAACGCCAAAGGTACATATGATATACATGTTATTGATGTGTACCTTACCAGCGCTCGTAGTAGCTCCTGTGTATTTGATACCGGTGCGGTTGCTCACATTTGTAACTCAAAACAGGAGCTGCGGAATAAGCGGAGACTGGCGAAGGACAAGGTGACGATGCGCGTCGGGAATGGTTCCAAGGTCGATGTGATCGCCGTCAGCACGCAACCTCTACATTTACCTTCGGGATTAGTTTTAAACCTTAGTAATTGTTATTTAGTGCCAGCTTTGAGCATGAACATTGTATCTGGATCTCGTTTAATGCGAGATGGCTACTCATTTAAATTCGAGAATAATGGTTGTTCTATTTATATGAGAGATATGTTTTATGGTCATGCCCCACTGGTCAATGGTTTATTTTTGTTGAATCTCGAACGTGATATTACACATATTCATAGTGTGAATGCCAAAAGATGTAAGGTTGATAATGATAGTCCCACATACTTGTGGCACTGACGCCTTGGTCACATTGGTGTCAAACGCATGAAGAAACTCCATGCAGATGGACTTTTGGAGTCTCTTGATTGCGAACCATGCCTCATGGGCAAAATGACCAAGACTCCGTTCTCCGGAACAATGGAGCGAGCAACCAACTTGTTGGAAATAATACATACTGACGTATGCGGTCCAATGAGCGTTGAGGCTCGCGGTGGCTATCGTTATGTTCTCACCCTCACTGATGAGTTAAGTAGATATGGGTATGTCTACTTAATGAAACACAAGTCTGAGACTTTTGAAAAGTTCAAGGAATTTTAGAGCGAGGTAGAGAATCAACGTGACAGGAAAATAAAGTTCTTACGATCAGATCATGGAGGAGAATACTTGAGTCATGAGTTTGGCACGCACTTAAGGAAATGTGGAATTGTTTCACAACTCATGCCGCCTGGAACACCTCAGCGTAATGGTGTGTTTGAATGTCGTAATCGCACTCTATTGGATATGGTGCGATCTATGATGTCTCTTACCGATCTACCGCTATCATTTTGGGGTTATGCTTTAGAGACTGCCGCATTCACTTTAAAAAGGGCACCGTCTAAATCCGTTGAGACGACACCGTATAAATTATGGTTTGGGAAGAAACATAAGCTGTCGTTTTTGAAAGTTTGGGAATGCGATGCTTATGTCAAGAAACTTCAACCTGAAAAGCTCGAACCCAAATCGAAAAAATGCGTCTTCATAGGATACCCTAAGGAAACTATTGGGTATACCTTCTACCTCAGATCCGAACGAAAGATCTTTGTTGCCAAGAATGGATCCTTTCTGGAGTAAGAGTTTCTCTCGAAAGAAGTAAGTGGGAGGAAAGTAGAACTTGACGAGGTACCCCCTCTTGAACCGGAGAGTAGCGCAGCTCAGGAAGATGTTTCTGTGGTGCCTGCACCGACTAGAGAGGAAGTTAATGATGATGATCATGAAACTTCG
Organism: Thinopyrum elongatum; assembly: GCA_011799875.1. Lineage (NCBI taxonomy): Eukaryota > Viridiplantae > Streptophyta > Magnoliopsida > Poales > Poaceae > Thinopyrum > Thinopyrum elongatum. Next base: position 356,721,125 of record CM022298.1, on the reverse strand, counting down.
GGTCAAGTTGCTACTGAACTTCGTAGGTCCACGAGGACACGTTCCGTACCAGAGTGGTACGGCAACCCTGTCCTGGAAATCATGTTGTTAGACAACGGTGAACCTTCGAACTATGAAGAAGCGATGGCGGGCCCGGATTCCAACAAATGGCTTGAAGCCATGAAATCCGAGATAGGATCCATGTATGAAAACAAAGTATGGACTTTGACGGACTTGCCCGATGATCGGCAAGCCATAGAGAATAAGTGGATCTTTAAGAAGAAGACTGACGCGGATGGTAATGTCACCGTCTATAGGGCTCGGCTTGTCGCTAAGGGTTATCGACAAGTTCAAGGGGTTGACTACGATGAGACCTTCTCACCCGTAGCGAAGCTGAAGTCCGTCCGAATCATGTTAGCAATTGCCGCATTCTATGATTATGAGATCTGGCAAATGGATGTCAAAACGGCATTCCTTAATGGTTTCCTTAAGGAAGAATTGTATATGATGCAGCCGGAAGGTTTTGTCGATCCTAAGAATGCTGACAAAGTATGCAAGCTCCAGCGCTCCATCTATGGGCTGGTGCAAGCATCTCGGAGTTGGAACATTCGCTTTGATGAAATGATCAAAGTGTTTGGGTTTATACAGACTTATGGAGAAGCCTGCATTTACAAGAAAGTGAGTGGGAGCTCTGTAGAATTTCTCATATTATATGTGGATGACATACAGTTGATGGGAAATGATATAGAACTTTTGGAAAGCATAAAGGCCTACTTGAATAAGTGTTTTTCAATGAAGGGCCTTGGAGAAGCTGCTTACATATTAGGCATCAAGATCTATAAAGATAGATCGAGACGCCTCATTGGTCTTTCACAAAGCACATACCTTGACAAGATATTGACGAAGTTCAATATGGATCAGTCCAAGAAGGGGTTCTTGCCTGTATTGCAAGGTGTGAGATTAAGCGCAGCTCAATGCCCGACCTCGGCAGAAGAAAGAGAAAAGATGAGTTTCATCCCCTATGCCTCAACCATAGGCTCTATTATGTATGCCATGCTGTGTACCAGACCTGATGTGAACCTTGCCATAAGTTTGGTAGGGAGGTACCAAAGTGATCCCGGAATGGAACACTGGACAACGGTCAAGAATATCCTGAAGTACCTGAAAAGGACTAAGGATATGTTTCTCATTTATGGAGGTGCCGAAGAGCTCGTCGTAAAGGGTTACGTCGATGCTAGCTTTGACACAGATCTAGATGACTCCAAGTCACAAACCGGATATGTGTACATTTTGAATGGTGGGGCAGTCAGCTGGTGCAGTTGCAAGCAAAGCGTCGTGGCGGGATCTACATGTGAAGCGGAGTACATAGCTGCTTCGAAAGCAGCTCAGGAAGGAGTCTGGATGAAGGAGTTTATCACCGACCTAGGAGTGATTCCCAATGCGTCGGGCCCAATGACTCTCTTCTGTGACAATACTGGAGCTATTGCCATTGCTAAGGAGCCCAGGTTTCACAGGAAGACCAAGCACATCAAGCGCCGCTTCAACTCCATTCGTGAATATATTCAAGATGGAGACATAGATATTTGTAAAGTACATACGGATCTGAATGTCGTAGATCCGTTGACTAAACCTCTTCAACGAGCAAAACATGATCAGCACCAGAACTCTATGGGTGTTCGATTCATCACAATGTAACTAGATTATTGACTCTAGTGCAAGTGGGAGACTGTTGGAAATATGCCCTAGAGGCAATAATAAAATGGTTATTATTATATTTCCTTGTTCATGATAATTGTCTATTGTTCATGCTATAATTGTATTAACCGGAAACCGTAATACATGTGTGAATACATAGACCACAGCATATCCCTAGTGAGCCTCTAGTTGACTAGCTCGTTGATCAATAGATGGTTGTGGTTTCCTGGCCATGGACATTGGATGTCGTTGATAACGGGATCACATCATTAGGAGAACGATGTGATGGGCAAGACCCAATCCTAAGCATAGCACAAGATCGTGTAGTTCGTTTGCTAGAGCTTTTCTAGTGTCAAGTATCATTTCCTTAGACCATGAGATTGTGCAACTCCCGGATACTGTAGGAATTCTTTGGGTGTATCAAATGTCACAACGTAACTGGGTGACTATAAAGGTGCACTACAGGTATCTCCGAAAGTGTCTGTTGGGTTGGCACGAATCGAGACTGGGATTTGTCACTCCGTGTGACGGAGAGGTATCTCTGGGCCCACTAGGTAATACATCATCATAATGAGCTCAATGTGACTAAGGAGTTAGTCACGGGATCATGTGTTACAGAATGAGTAAAGAGACTTGCCGGTAACGAGATTGAACAAGGTATAGGGATACCGACAATCGAATCTCGGGCAAGTAACATACCGATGGACAAAGGGAATTGTATACGGGATTAATTGGATCCCCGACATCGTGGTTCATCCAATGAGATCATCGTGGAACATGTGGGAGCCAATATGGGTATCCAGATCCAGCTATTGGTTATTGGCCAAAGAGGTGTCTCGGTCATGTCTGCATGGTTCCCGAACCCGTAGGGTCTACACACTTAAGGTTCGGTGACGCTAGAGTTGTAATGGGAATTGTATGTGGTTACCGAAAGTTGTTCGGCGTCTCGGATGAGATCCCGGACATCACGAGTAGTTCTGGAATGGTCCGGAGGTAAAGATTTATATATGGGAAGTCCTATTTTGGCCACCGGAAAATGTTCAGGATTTTTCGGTATTGTACCGGGAAGGTTCTAGAAGGTTCTGGAGTGGGGCCCACCTACATGGGGGGGCCCACATGAACGTGGGTAGTGGGGCCAAGGCCCCACACCCCTGGTCAAGGTGCACCAAGATCCCCCCGTAGAAGGAATAAGATCATATCCCGAAGGGATAAGATCAAGATCCCTAAAAAGGGGGGATAACAATCGGTGGGGAAGGGAAAGGATGGGATTTCTTTCCTCCCACCTTTGCCAACGCCCCAATGGACTTGGAGGGCAAGAAACCAGCCCCCTCCACCCCTATATATATAGTGGGGAGGTGCATGGGAGCTGCACCACTTGCCCCTGGCGCATCCCTCCCCCCTCCTACTCCTCCTCCGTAGTGCTTAGCGAAGCTCTACCAGAGAACCACGAGCTCCACCGCCACCACGCCGTCGTGCTGCCGGAGCTCTCCCTCAACTTCTCCTCTCCCCTTGCTGGATCACGAAGGAGGAGACGTCCCTTGCTGTACGTGTGTTGAACGCGAAGGCGCCATTCGTTCGGCCCTTGAATTAGATCTTCCGCGATTTGAATCGCCGTGAGTACGACTCCATCAACCGCGTTCTTGTAACGCTTCCGCTTAGCGATCTTCAAGGGTATGAAGATGCACTCCCACTCACTTGTTGCTAGCAGCTCCTAGATTGATCTTGGTGACACGTAGGAAAATTTTGAATTATTACTATGTTCCCCAACACCATCATCACCAACTCTATTTTTTTTATAAGAGTAGGGATATATCTCTTGCATCGTCCAGAACGAACATCTGGTGGACTGGTTAGCGCCGGATGCTCGCAACACGATGACCTGAGTTCGAATTCTGTCTTAATAAAACTTTAGATTTTTATATTTTTTTTAATATATACTTCTTTCGCTACTGTACTGACAGAGGAACCCACAGAGTACATAGAATACAAGATTAAGGATGGATTTGTTTCTTTTTAATTTTCTGTTATGAATCTATAGCCACCCTACAAGTCATGTACACTGTACATGCAATTAACTTTTTATAGAGGGAGAATCATACACGCAATTAACTCAAATGGATTGGATGTGACTCTATTATTTCCAGCATAAGAGCATCTCCTACGGCAATCGGCAAATTTCCTCCCGCTTCCTTCCGTGGAGGACGACATCCAACGCCAGCGGCATGCATTTTCACAGCTCTAACCAACCAGAGGAAATTTGTGCAAACACGGACTAATTTCATATAAGCATGAAGGATTTCATATAAAAAAGCTAGATATTCATATAAATATGATGGATTTCATTACATTTACATGAACTAAGCGGTGCTAATCTAGCTCTCATGATATAATTAATACCTAATCTAAATGGCCGCCTGCGGATCCCTTTGTCTTCCTCATGTCCGGCAGACACTAGCGGGGTCGATGAAGGTCCTCGCAAGAGACGAAGCAGCCAAGAGACCACCTGTATATGCAGTCGTCGCCTCGGCGGTGGCCTTCATGGGACCCAAGCGGCGGCGGCCTCCCGTGTTCTACTTCTCCTCGATGATGGCGGCGGACATGGAGAAGCTGGCCATCGACTCGTCGCTCTCCGCGCACCCGGCTTCTGTCTCTGCCTGCATGGCGCTACCGCAGGCACGGGAGGCGCGGCCACAAACACGGGAGGCGCAGCCACCGTAGACACGGGAGGTGCGGCTGTAGACACTGGTGGCGCGGTACGGCACGGCAGCGATGATGCCTGTGCCGTCGTGCTCCCGCCGTGCCGGCGTGGAGCAACTCGGCACTCCTCATCGAGCTGAACTGGAGTGGCGAGTTGCTGAACAACGCATCGGCTTGGGGCGGCAATTGGCTCCGTCAGGCCAGGTGAGGTAGGTGAAGCACCGAGCGGCCTCGCTCATATCCGGAGGGCTCGGCTGGCCACCCAGCCGGGTAGTATGCCGGAGAACGGCTCCTCGGAAGCCATCGAAAGAGTGGAGAAAATGGTGAAGGAAGAGATGGGGGAGCGGCGGAGGGGTGCGATTCTTGCCTGCTGTCTGGCATCATTTGAATAGAGGGCAGACGGTAGGAGCTTGGCCGGCGTCTGGCCTCATTTAAACTGAGGGTGGACGGGAAGAGCTCGATCGGCGTTGCGTTTAATTCCGGCCCGCTCATGAACGAATGTGTGGCCAGGGTAGGTTTATCGGTTTGCATGCGGGTTTAACGGAGGCGTTTGCTGGAGGCGAGGAGGCGTGTTCAGCCGAGCGTGCAACGGGCGGCGTAGTACTATTCGATTTAACAGCTACTAGTAAACCAAGACAGTAAAAATATGTTGAGTAAACCAGGACAATTCCCGATACAGCTTTAATGTAGACGAGGGAGACGGTAGCGGTTCCCAAAATGTTGAACGGCCAATGATGCATCCTCCTTTAATTAGCATGCTGAGGGAAAACAGGCAGCACGATGTGAATGCAACGCAGTTTGCACTCATATAAAGGCGCCCCTCCATTCCAATGCATCTACCACATCGTACACACCTAAGCACCTACACTAAGCGCAAAAGTGCTCACTCCAGACCCATGGCGGCGATGCGCGCGAGCGGCCAGCGGCTGTGCCACATGGTCCACGACACCGGCCTGTGGCATGGCACCGAGGATCATCTCCAGAGGGTGTTGGCGACCGGTTGGTTCAGGGCCATCGTCGACGCCATCTACAACTCTTAGTTGGACAAGATGATCGTTGCCACCATCAACAAGTTCACCGTCATCAAGAAGCTTGAGGACGACATCGCCGTACTCCTCCAGCCCGCGCGCCCGGGCTCCTCATTGCCTGCCACCCTAATTGGCCTCCATGGCGAGAACCTCTTTCAAGCACTGGTGGCCCTGCGACTGCCCGCCGACGCAATGAAGAATGTCCACCTGGAGGTCACGCTCGCCACGAGGTGCCTCACCCTGCAAGAAATCGTTGACCTACACATCCACGTGTACGAGGAAGTCGTGTACATAGGTATCTACAAGGCCGATGAGGAAGCTACGACATTGGCCTTCGTCAACCAGCTGGAAGCCTTGGACGCCTTTGTTGAGAAGCACCTTGACCTCGCCACAAAAGCCGCCGCTCCTAAGCCGCCTGTCGGTGGCTCGGCGCATTGAGTCGAGGAGGAGGAGGTCGTACATTGATGGATGCATCTTTCTTCTTGCCTCCTGTAACCAACACTGCGATCGCATCATCGTGGCCTTAATTCTTATTGTGCTATCGCATTCTCGTTCTAGTCAATAAAGACATCTGTGATCCCTTTGCTCACATTTGGAGGCAATTATATGCATCAGTGTAACTAGTACTCCCTCTGTCAATTTATAAGTTGTGCTTACCTTTTCCATCAACCTTGTAATTTATGTTCGATGCTTGACCCGACCTACGAACTACTCCTAAATTCAAAAACTGAGACCAAACTTATAAATTCAAAACTACTCGTGCAGCACGCCTGTCACGTTCGCAAGTTCAAAACAAGAAACTGGAACACGTACATGAAGCATATCTCCCTTCCCCGTCGCATACCACACTGTCGTTCCGCCCCCCCGGCCAACGCGCATTGGCTAGGCTTTATATGACTACAACATGTGGGACCGCATGTGACCAAACCGACGATGCACCAACCTAGCTACTACCGTGCTTATCTGGCGGGAAAAGCCCCGCCCTAGCGTTTCCAATCGTTATTTCTATCTATCGATCGTGCCAAGGAGTAGAACCAAATGTTACAATTTATACATGTTTCTCTACTCCTATAAAAGACTCAGTTGGTGATGATGGTGTGTCTGCCATCCGTCATTTCTGACCATTAGATCTGCATCTAACGGCTGTGAGGTAAGTTGTGGCATTTTTGCAACAATAGCCCACTTCTCTTCTCCAATTTGCAGAAAACCCCTTATTATCTTGAAAGCAACCACATCCCTCCCTCACCTCATCAAAACAGCTTGAGAAATATATTTGAGTGAAACGTAATATATTTTTAGTGGTATATGTATATCAAAATAAGAGTGTTTTCTTTCAAGTTTGTGAACAAGTACTATTCTACTTTGGATCCATTGCAATGCACGGGCACATCTCTACTCTTTCTCTACTCTTATAAAAAACAGAGTTGGTGATGATGGTGTGCCTGCCATCCTGCAATATAGGCCGTCCGATTTATATCTGACGGATATCAAGGAAACTATGGCAATTTTGCAAAAAGATACCCACACCCCTCTCGACATTTGCAAATAAGGCCTTCCCTCGTTCATCCTTTTCTCCCACAAGATAAACTACTCATAAAAATGCATCTTGATGTTCCGTGCAACACACGGGCATCTTGCTAGTTGCTGGTAAAAGGAAAAGGCCTGCCGCGTTCTCGTCGCACCGCCACACGCCCGGCAATCGGGAGTACTCCACGGCCCGTCCTGCATGCCGCATAGCTAGGGAAGGCGTGTTGCCTAGCATTTTCACTTTCATGTTGGACCGCGGTTGAGCAAACCGAGTATCGGCAAACCGCACCTCGCCCGCCGCGTTGGAAAACAGAAACGAGGAGGGGAAGATCTAGTTGTAGCACGAAAGCCAAGAAATTTGGTGTCAGATGGGACTCGTTGATAGAGTAGGAGCACTCCGTACTACTCCTACTACGAAGTTTGTACTACTACTACCACTACACAACTAGTAGGTACGTGCACTACACAGCATCGTAGGAACAAAAAACGGGAAGATCTTGTTTTGGGTGATTCATCTTTTTTTCAGTCAACGTAGTATGAATAATATGATGTGGGGGGCACCCATGAAGCCACGTGGCATGTCTGGAGGTCTTATTTAGAGCTTCTTGTGTGGATCGATCACACTGTCGTGCTGCTCATTCGAGAAGAACGTGTATGGGTACAATTAGGTTATAGTTGATCCGAATCGCAGCCACCTGGACCATTGGATCAACATCAATCAACGGTTTATATCATGTACATGCAAATACATGCATTGACTCCAGAAAAATAATGAATATAGAATATATAATACATAATACCGCATATTGGGTTTCTCTAAAGTCAAACTTTGTATACTTTCAACAATTTGTGGGAAAAAGTATTAACATATACACCACCAAATATATCTTTTGATTCATCATTGCTTTTATTTCCACATCGTGTAAATTTGTTAGTGTAAATGTTCATATTGTTTTCACCAAATTCGGTCAAGCTTTATAAAATTTGGCTACAGTGAAAGCTATATACATGCGGAGTAAATTACAAACGGAGGGAGTGGAATAGATATAGATATAACTATACAAATTAAAAAATATAGTAATATAGTCTATAGATATAAATAAGGCTACTACCCTTTTCTAGGTTAGAACTCGCGTTGTTGTGTACACATTGTTTTGCTTCGCTACAATCTGCATTTGCGGGGTGTGTGTAGGACTACCGCCTTTTGTTCAGTACCAACAACCCCATGATTATCCTTAATTAATTCATACTGGCAATTACGATTGCATTATCTTAGTTCTAGCCGGTTCTTCGGTTGCTTGGAGGAACTCCATCTCGTTATTCGGGTAGATTTTGTGCATACGACAAGATCATCGTCCATCGAAGATTTGTTTAGTAACGATTGTCGATTTGTATCACCGGGTATGATATAGTTGGATCGTCAACGTCAAAATCCACCAAATCGATACTTATCCCCACTCTCATTGAAAGATTGGGTCACCATCATAAGACTACCACCTAGACAATTCCTTCCCTATAACATACAAATGAGCACCCATCTCATTATTCAGGTCCACGCCTCCCTCTCTCTCTCTCTCGAAACACACACACCTCTCCACACAATGCGTGTCTCTCGGTCTCTCTTCCATCCCATGACAAAAAGGCACACCGCCATTCTCTTCTTCTTGCTACCCCCATCTATGTAGTTAGGTCTCCTTGCAACAAACAAGCATTCATCTGTCTCTCTACTATCTCTTTCTACCACAAATAACCTTCCACCCCTCACCAGCCGTGTTGTCGAGGTCTATCCAGCTCTCTCACACGCAAACAGACGCTGTCTGTGTGTCCCTTCATCGCACAGACACTATCGCTCTCCCATATCCGCAACCTCGTAACCTTGTCGATCCCGACGTTACACGCACCTCTCTCTCTCTCTCTCTAACACACACACACACACGCACACACCCTCTCTTTCCCTTTCGAACACTCCTCTCTCTACGACACACACAGTCTTTTGAACATGCATATGCCCCTCTCCCGTTAGGTATCGCTGCCCCCGCCCCCCCCTCTTTGTCACACAAACATTCTCTCTATATCTATCTCTCGCAATAATACATGCATAGTCTAAATTGAAACCAACTACAAAAATGAGCTCTGATTACAAATATCAAATCCACTCCCAAACAGAATATGAAAATAGGGTGAAATCATGCACACAAATGTTTGTTGCATGCATGAATGTCAATGATATGGATGTACTACTCGTACATCCACACAGACCCATTTCCCAAAAATTACATTAAACCCTTCTCAAAATATGGTGCGCATGTGGCATTTGTTGTACTGCTCCTGCCAGCCTTCCTCCTACACGTTCCAACATATTGTGCTACTTCCGATTCTATTTTTCTCCTCACACCATGTGAAACCACGAAAAGGTCACCACCCGCCCCCACTGGTACTGTAGCTCGATGCTCCCATATGGACACAACACCCAGCAGAGCACGCAGCCGTTGCCGAAGTGGACGGCGCCGCGGCCTGGGATGAGGACGGAGTCTCCGACATCGCCGAGGTGGAGCACGCCCTCTACGGCCGTGAGTAGCACGCGCTGACGGTCCACGCGGAGGACACTGTGATCTAGCAGCTCGCCTTTGTCGGCTACGAGGGGTAGCTGTGCTCCAGCAGGATGCCCTGGTCGGTCACGAGGAGGTGCATCGCGTCCTCGCCGCTCACAATGTGGACGAGCACGTTCTCCAGCAGCTTGCCCATGAGCATCGCATTGTCGAGAGCACACCCGCGAACATCGCATCGTCACCACTCTCGACGTGGACGAGCGCGTGCTCCGGCAGCACGCCCATGAACATCGCATCCTCGCCGCTCACAATGTGGATAAGCGCGTTCTCCAGCAGCATGCCCGCGAGCATCGCATCATCACCGCCCGCGAACATCGCATCGTCGCCGCTCTCGACGTGGACGAGCACATGCTCCGACAGCACGCCCGCGAACATCGCATCCTGGCCGCTCAGGCGCACGAGCGTGTGCTCCAGAACACAGTCGCGAGCATAGCAACGTCGCGCCTCAAGAGGTGGTTGAGCGCGTGCTCCAGACAGTACCCCAGGAGTCGAGATGCGAGCACCGCGCCCCCGACTACAAGGAGTACTGCATGGTGCCCATCGTGGTTTAGGAAAATCCAGTGACTCCGCCTCTCCCTGGAGGAGTGTGAGCTCTAGTGGGCGCTCGAGGAGTCCCGCGCCGATATGCAGGTGGCGGCGGACGTGCAAGATTATCCTTCGAGCTCTCCTCCTCTTACGAAGACGCCTCCACCGGCCCCGTCGTACGTCCTCTGCCTCGGCTCCGGCAGAAATTTGGAGTTTAGTTTTATGGAACATTAATATTTGGATTAATCATACCTCTACCAAACTGTGAAGGATCAAGACTAATGCAAAAAACAACCTATGACTAACAGGCATAAATAGATGATGTGGCGGCATTGCATGGTGGAGTATATTGCAATTTATGGATTGCATGCATGACTAGCTTATGTGGCTTGGTTGCATGGCTAGGAAAGGCTAGAGAAAAATAAATAGATAATGTGTTTAGAGTGCACTCTACTAAATGGGAGCATGTAAATATCTTTAGACTGCACTCCACTTTTTGTTTTCAGATGCTGAGGTGCATCGGATGCCGTGCCACGCTACAAAATGTTAGAAAAAAATCTGCTCCAATGTTTTAAAAATCTATTATTATCTTGAAACCAGCCACACCCGCCCCTCACCTCATCAAAACAGCCCGAGGAATATGTCTTCAGTGAAGCATAATTTATTTTTACTGATATATGTATATCAAAACTAGAGTGTTTATATTTCAAGTTTGTGAAAAAGTATTATTCTACTACTTTGGATCCATTGCAACGCACGGGCCGGCACATTGGTAGTAGTAAGAACCAAATTCCGAGTTTGGCACGAGTTCGTACTGCGGGAGCACCACAAGGCCTGGCGCAGGAGTTACATTTCCCTCTCAGGGCCCATGGTACTGAGCTTCAGCGGCTTAGTGCACCTGGCTTTGAGTCAATGACATGTGGACCCTAAATGCGGCTGGCCCACATGTCCTTCCCATAAAAGCAGAGGGGCGGTGGGACCGAGAGGGGTGAGGCACAGGTCGGGGGACGTGTTGTGTCACGGGTTCGAGGGGCGTCGTGGGAATCGCGTGTGGCTGTGGTAGAAACTTGATGGTCGCCGCGGATCATCTGGCCCGCATGTCATTCACACAAAGGCAGAGAACGCGGTGGGGCCGAGAGGGGTGAGGCGCACGTCAGGGGATGTGGTGCCGTCGGTTGGAGCGGCGTCATGGGAATCACGTGTGGTAGTGGTAGAAACGTGATGGTCGTCGTAGTTCAACTTCCATGGACAAGTTGTCATGTCTACTGACACATGCATTGCATACCGCTCACTGCAAGGAGTAGTAGTAGAGAAAACTAGGCGGATAAATAGTTCATTATAGTCGAGCAGACCTATATCAATGTACACAAAGTACACTTGTTCCAAAGACATGCACACCAGCGAAATAGTTCAGCTATATCAATGTACACAGAGAGGAAATATAATTTTTACAAGAGCGGAAATAGTTCATCCATCTATAATGCCCTGCTGCTGGTGCAGCTTCTTCTTCTTCTTCTTCTTCTTCTTCTTCTTCTTCTTCTTCTTCTTCTTCTTCTTCTTCTTCTTCTTCTTCTTCTTCTTCTTCTTCTTCTTCTTCTTCTTCTTCTTCTTCTTCTTCTTTTTTCTTCTTCTTCTTCTTCTTCTTCTCATTTTCTGTGGGAGATGGCTTCGCAACAAGCTCTTTCGACCTTGTAGCTATCTCAAAACTCACACGGGCATCTAGGGCAGCATATTTTATCTGCTCATAGGTCAAGGGATAATTCTCCCATCTAGACGACCTTAATCCTGTGGGGTTCGAATGCAAATGAAGGAGAGGTGAAGAAGCCAAGGAAAATCGGTTCCCGTTGGAGAAGTAAATGGGAGAAGTGGCATGCAGGCAGTTGATTAGACGGCTAGGTAGACCAACCTGCAAAATGAAAAGGCTATGCGTGTAGCCTACTGAGGAGTGGTCCGTGTCTGTGTACGTGCCCATGCTTCTATCACTACATGTTCCACTGGTTAGTTGAGGTCACTCTTTCGAATCACCGTGGCGAAATATTTTATGATTCCTTTTTATTTCTGCACCCCTCCTAATAGGTGGGACCTACACAAAACCCACTTGGTTGGACAAACAGATATACAAACATATCCATCTCTTTGCACAAAAAAAATGTGTCATAGCTGGTTCAGATTGATATTGGCGCATGCCTGCGAGACACAACCTTTTCTGGTTAAGGAATATGCGGTTATCCTAAAAAAAGAAAAGTCGTTCTTTGCGCTTTCCCATGCATGAGAATTTAGTTCTGCTCGCAATATGGATGCTACCTAGAGGGTGAAGTGAACCCAGAGGCATGCTAGCACGGGAGACCTATTTCGGCTATACAATACTACTCCGTATGTTACTACTAGTAGTAGTACAACTGTGGTACACTTGATGGTCAAAATACTATTCATCCGGTCCTCACAGTGAAGTGACTAGACCCTGCGCCTGAGGTGACACTAGTCCAGGCGGCGTGTTCGGGTTACCAAAGTCTGCCTCACCTTGTGCACTGTGCAGTAACTGTCACCGCCGCTGTATAGCATGCCTCACCTCGTCTCCCTCTCCCCTAGCACCACTCCATCTACATCTCTATCTCGCCGGAGATCCCGAGGTCACTCTTCATCATCTCACTGTGCCCCCGCATACCCTCGCCTCGCCCGCCTCCCCCAGTACCACTTTTCCCTCGCTAGCCACTCTAGCACCGAGAGCCTTCTCCCCCGTAAATCAAGCCCCCCAAAACCCCACCTTCCAAACTCCACCATGGCCGAACGCGAACAGCACAGCATCCATATGAGCCACGATTGGAGCAACCTCCCCAGTGAAATCCTCAACCTCTATTGTTCGTGTATGGATATGTTGAGCGTCGTGCGGCTGGCTGCATGCTCGAGGGACATGCACGCGGCCATCATCTAAGCGAGGCCTGAGCTTTTCAAGACACCCTGCTTGCTGCTATCTGGTCTAGCGAGATTTTCTCACCATGATACGGAGGCGTACATGATGCCCCTTGACTTCAATCCGACCTCCTTTAGCCGAAACTTCTTTGCAGGTATGTAGTGGGTTGCCATACATCATTTCCCTTGACTTCTGTAACACCCCCAGTGGATAACTACAGTAATCACCCTTTTGATTATGCCATGTCATCATGTTTAACAGTGCATGATCATCATTAGCATTATATTGCATTTCAACTCCTAAGTCAAAATCCAAATTCAAACTAAAAGTGGAAAATAAAAGTTGTTCAAATTTGAAAAACAAAAATGTGCAGCATGTTGCAAATATTCCCAAAGCTTTTATAAAATTGATTGCAACATTTATTGGAATTGTAAGAGGACTCAAACAACAAGGAACAGCAGCAAAACAGCACTATTTAATCCTTCTTCAATTAAATAAAATCCAAATAAAAAGATATGGACACCAAACCAATTTCTAGCAGTGACTGATAATGCACCGATATTATATGGGTAAGTTCCATATTTTACAAAAGTGTTTTGAAATAAAAACAAAAGACAAAACAGAAAAGGAAGAAAAAGAAAAAGAAAAAATGGGAAAAGGCCTATGCGCTCTACTGTGCACTTGGCCTGCTCGCTACAGCCGCGGCCCAGCCCACCTAGCTCTTCCCCTACCCCGCACTGCTCACCCGCATTGCCTCATTGTCGAGCACCTGACGCGCGCGCGCCCGCACCCCCTGGCCCCCCCTCCCCGCAGTCGACTGCGGCCTCGCCTACGCCGCGCGGATAAGAGCAACCCCGCGGACACCCCTGAGCTCTCCCTCGCTCACTCCCCCTCTCCTTCCTCTGCTTCCCCCCTCACTGAGCGCCACCGCCGCCATGGCTCCAGCGTAGCCACGGCCACCGTGCCCCATTCACCTCCCCGACGTGTCCCCAAGCTTCGCCGGCGGCCGCTACTTCACCTGCGTCGACTGGACCGAGCTGAGGACCCCGGCATCATCCCCAACTCCGTCGTCTTCAACCTGCGGCCGCCCGCATCGTCGTCGTCGATCCCGACCGCCTCGCGCCTTCCCCGAGCCCACGTTGCACCTCTACAGGCTCTACGTGAGCACCACCCCCTCTCCCCCCTCCTCTCACCCTCTTGTTCGAGCCGTAGCCGTTGTTCCCCTCGCGGCTGAGCTCATCGCCGTCACACTCCATTGTCGCGTGGCCACAGCTCACGCCAGTGAGTGCCAAGCACGTCAGCGTGCTTGCGGCCCTCCCAGGTAGCCCACGAGCCGTTTAGTTCGTCTTAGTTCGCGCCAAATCGTCGCGCTCGTGCGAGCCCGAACGCCGCCGTCCGCCACCCTGCTCGCCGTCACCGCTCCGGTGCGTCTTCGGCGAAGCCAAACCCACCAGTGGATGCGGCGCAGCTTCCGCTTCCGAACGCGCCGAGTCCCGCAACGAGCCGTGCCCTGCAGCGGGTTTCTGGCGAAACTCCGGCGAGATTCCGGCGAGCCCCGCCGCGGAACGCCTCGCCGGCGCGTCTTCGTCGCCGTGCTGACCTGGCGCCGCGGGCCTCGCCTCTGTGCCACTGCCAGCGGGCCCAGTTGGCCCCAGTTGACCCGGTCAGCCCGCTGACTGGGCTGGCTGTGTCACTGACACACGGGCGCCACCGCCTGTTAATTAATTATTTTGATTAAGTTAATTAGTTTAACCTAATTACACACTGACATGTGGGCCCAGTAGCCTAATTAGTTAATTAGTTGAAAATAAACTCTGTTTAGACTAATTAGAGGCTGACATGTGGGCCCCACTGGTCAGGTTTGACCCTGGTCAGCCGACCGTTGACTGCTGATGTCAGCATTACGTCACAGTGACGTCACCCTGCTACTGTTTCAGATAATGTTGTTTTAATTAATTAAATAAATTCCAAAAATTATTAAAATTTTTAGAAAATCATATTAAATAATCCGTAGCTCAGATGAAAATACTTTGTACATGAAAGTTGCTCAGAACGACGAGACGAATTCGAATACGCGGTCCGTTCATCCGTCACGTGTCCCTAACTATCCGAACATGGAACCGTCCCCCTCCGGATCGTTTGTCCGATAATTCCAAAGACCCGGAAATATCGTCAGATATTCTCCCGCTCCGTCTGATACTTGTAGTACTGCGTTAGACTACCCCTAGCACTGTGTATCATATTTGTCTTGCTCCTGTTTGCTTAGTATTTACTATTTCCTCCCCCTTTTTCTCTCTTGTTAGACCCCGATGTCGTCCCCGAGGCCGACGCAGCTCCGGAGCCCGAAGACACCATTGACAACCTTGCCCTTGCCGCCGAGCAACCAGGCAAGCCCCCCCCTTGAGCATACCGATATCGCCCATTCTATTTTCTCATGCTTGCATTAGAATTGTTGCTGCTGCTACTTTACCTATTCTGATGCATAGCCTGTTTATTGTAACCTGCTGTTGATAATTACCTGCATATCCTAAACTGTTTAGTCTAGGCTGGGTAGAGACCTATCAGTGACCCCACTTATCCCGACTGCCGCGTTGGATTGTCAGAAGACCCGATCAACGGGATTGAAGACCAGGCCCCGACACCGCACATCACCCCCCCCCCCTTAGTTGTAACGACACTGCAGCGTTAATATCGAGTGCCGAGGGTGATACCTCGTGCAGCACTTCTGCTGTTAACTATGTAGAGTAGCTATTCGGTTGTGGTCATCGAGGGTGATTCCTCCTTCACCACTTCCGGTAACGACGCTGTCGCGCAACACATCAAGTGTGAACCCATCGAGGGTGATTCCTCCGAGTTCACCTTGTCGGATACATCGAGTAGGAATCCAATGAGGGTGATACCTCAGATTCCCCTGATGTTATGGACACACGGATACTTGGACTTTACACTGTTACTTGGATAGGCGGGTCGACCCTGAGGGGTACCCGCTTGCGCCTGAGAGGCGAGTGTTGTGAAGATGGGTGCAGTGTGGTGCCCGAGTGAGAATACGAGGCGCGACCGGGCATTCTTAACCCTTTCAGCAAGTCCTCGAGACGGGGCGACGGGGTCACATCTTCCGTGAGTCTCTGCTCGTTACCGCAAGCCCTAGTCCATTAACGATTTGGATATTTGATCCGAGCAGGTCTCTGGCCTGATAGCACTAACCATCACGTGGGCATAGTATGGGCGTTCTGCATCGTAGCATCAGCCGAAAGCTCTGTCAGACGTCTAGTTCAGCCTTGCGGCCGGGACGGACCGGCGCCCCCCTGGTGCCTGGCTTCCCCCTACACGCAACGACTCGGAGTGCACAGGGCGATGGCCCAAGACCTCTGAACGCTTAGGATGTAGACCGACGGGGACCTCTCTGCTGAGCTCTAGGTAGGGTTGCGATGTGTCGTTTGGCCGAGGCCAGGCATGACCTAGGAAAGTGTGTCCGGCCGGAGTTAATCGAGCATGTTGGGTAAGTTGGTGCACCCCTGCAGGAAAGAAAACTTCTATCAATAGCCGGTCCTACGGTAATGGACACTTGGAGTTGTATCCCGATCGATACAGCTAGAAGTTGAGATGAGACCTGGATATGAGGCTCTGTGATTGCTTCTCGCAGGGAGTCGAGAAGGGATCTCAGGACGAGGTTGATGACTGTATGGCTCTGGGATTGCTTTCTCGCAGGGAGTCGAGAGAGGATCTCTGGGTGAGGTTGAGACTTAATGATACTGCTACATTATATTGTACTGTTCTACCCTCTTCTATTTCTGCAAGACCGCTGAAGATGCTAGTCTTCGATAGGACTAGGCCTTCTCTCTATTCTGGCATTTCTGTAGCCCAGTCCACATATACAGCCTCTCATTGAAAATGTTGCATATGTAGTGTAGATCCTTGCTTGCTGAGTACTTCTGAGTACTCACGGTTGCTTTGTTTACCTTTTCTCCCCATATCAGTTTGTCGTGACCAAGATGACGGAGCCCCTGAGACAGATGCCCCGTCGATCGACTACTACTACTACCCAGAGGATGGATACTACTACAAGCTTGCCGACGACCAGGAGTAGGTTCGGAGGGTCCCAGGCAGGAGGCCTTCGCCTTTCGATCGTAGTGTTTTATTTTGCCCCGCCTTTCTAAAGGCCTTTCTATTTCTGTTTCATATTTGTACTCAGATATCTGATGCTTTCGCTGACGCTTGTACGCAAGCTTATGTATTCGAGCCCTCGAGGCCCTTGGCTTGTAATATAAAGCTTGTATGACTTTATTTATGTTTTAGAGTTGAGTTGTGATATCTTCCCGTGAGTCCTTAGGCTTGATCGTGTGCATTTGCGTGTATGATTAGTGCATGATTGAGCCGGGGGCGTCACAAGTTGGTATCAGAGC